>JAVHJM010000016.1:0-292849 GCA_036971725.1 Arthrobotrys conoides | reverse complement strand
AAACCTTAGATTGATTTTTACTATTATAAAAAAACCAACATTTTATGTATCGATGTTTAATGTTTGGTTATCGTTTATTCACTTTTTCGTTGCATACCGTTTATTATTGAATATCCCTTACTAGCACTTACGAGCTTTGGACAATACCATATTTTATTGAATTTTTTGGCCTTTTAAGTTTTTTTATTTAATATATACGGCCTATTTTAGGACTATGATAATATAAATGGTTAACCATATAAACAGGTATTAGCTTATTATATTACTACTTGATCGTCCTATAGAATTTAAATGACTCTACTAATTAAATTTTATTGACTACTAATTTACATTTGATTTTGCTACCATACCGACTTAGTCGGAGTTACCAACATGCTACATTATTCTCCACTTTCGGATAAACTCATAGTTAATTTCTAAAGGGCCGGTCATTATAGAAAAGTCCTCACTTACAAGGTACAAACTTTTCTTGATTGGCCTAAAATATTTTAAATAACACTTTATAACTTTATATTAAATTTTTAATTTCGTTATTTTAAAATTCCTATTTATTAAATTTTTAAATTTAATTTTTATTTAAACAATACAAAATTTTTAATATTATTATATAAATAAATATAAATTTTATATAATAAAATTTTATATAAAAAATTTTTTAATAACCGTTAAAAAGCAAAATTTATATCAACCTTAAATTATTATAAATTTATTATTTATTCAATTTGCGTAAAAAGTTAAATATTTATTTTAATTATAATTAAAAATATCATTAAATGATTCTTTCAAGATTCGAACTTGAATAATATTCTTATCAAAAATATACTTTACCGTTAAGTTAAAGAACCTATAATAATTTTTTTATTAAAGGAAATTTAAAATATAATACTTTTCATCTTATCAAAAATAAAAAAATTTTTATGTAATGATTTTAAATAAATAAAAAAAAAATTTTTTTATCTTTTAAACAAAGAAATTAACTATTAAGTAGGGTTGCCTACCATCTTTTTTCATAGATAGTTTTTATTTAAGAAGGCACCTTTTAACGTATACAGCCCTCCACTAAATTAATTCATTTCAAGATTATGCTTATCCCCCCCCCCCCTCACCACCAATTGAAAAATCCTGGTTGCAATTTTATTCCAAATTTATTATAATGAGATTTACTCCAAACATTACCACACGGGCATATCTTTGATAGTTTAGTTATATCATTTTAAAGGTTATATTAGTTTAAGAGTTATTGATATTGTCTACAATTTTCAGATATTTAATAATATTACTTTTAATTTGACGTATTTTGCTCATATTAACTATTTATTTTTTATAGAGTATACGACCAGTTTATATTATAATCTTAGATTGATTCAATGCATGATAAAGACTAGTATGGGCTTTAAATCTTATATTGAATTGCCACTATATGTGTCTTAAATTATTAACTTATTAAGTATGATGTTTTCCTTTTTTATTTAGTATCGCTCAATATTATTTTAGCAATTCAAAGAGTTTGTTTAGTCTTTACTAATAATTAAATGAACTATTATTTTGTCCCCCCCCCCCTCATTATCGACAATGTTATTTCCATAATTTAAGTCAATTAGTTTATCGTCCCGCTTCCCTAAGACGGATTAATTAAAAGTAGTTTATGTAAATTTTTACTTGTCCCTTTTGACATACATAAAATATTCAAAGTGGCGCATAATTAAAATATAAAAATTCTAATTTTTATATTTTAATTTATTTAAAAATAACAAAAATTTAGACATTTTTAATTTATATTAATTTTCTGCGGATTGCTATGGGACGTCTTTGTGAATTAAAGTTAAAATTTTTATCTTGTATCTTCCAACAAAAATACAAGAGCACTCAGGTTTGAACTGAGAAACAAAAGGTTGAAGCTTTTTATTTTTCCTATTAAATTATACTCTTAAAATTTAATCTATTTACAGAAAAGAGATGATTCGAACATCCATGTGCTTCCACAATATTTAGCAAATATTTTACCCTACCTATGGCTACTTTTCTTTTAGCTTAAAAAAATAACTAATATTGCTTATAAAAGGTAATATTTAAATTTTAAGTTTATTTTAAAGCAAAATTAATTTAGATTCATATTTAAATTTTATAAAATTTATATTACTTTATTAAAATCTTTAGATTATATAAATTTTAAACTATTTAATTCTATAATATAAACATTTATAAAATCATTAATTTTTACAAAATATAAAAATACAGCTTTAATTAAAAATATAAAAATTTAAAAATTTATAATTAAAAATATTTTTATTATACTTTATAAAATAAATATTAAGCAAATTATAAAGTACAATGTTTCGAGTCAGACCGGATACGATCCGGCATCTCCATCCTCGACAAGGATAGCCTTTACCTATTAAGTTACTGACCCCCCCCTCCTCTAACGTTCCACGCGATACTAAAATAAATTATGTAAAATAAATATTTATAATAAAAATTAATTACTTCAAATTTTTATTAGTCTTTGAAATTATTTTAAATTTTTTAAGGTTTATATAGTACATTTTTAGTTAAGAGTAATTTAAATTGATTAACTTAAATTACTTATATATTAAACTTTAATGTGGCTAGCTGAAGTCGAATCAGCACAACACAGGTGGAAGCTGAGCAGTCTACCATTAACATATAGCCACTTTGGAGCTTAAACTAAGCTATGTAATAATATATTATAGAGTTCTAGAGGAATCGAACCTCTAACTGAATGATTAAAAGGCATATGCTCTACCTAATTGAGCTAAGAACTCCCTTTTACTCCCTCCCCCTTATTTAAGATACTATTATTTATCCTTTAAATTATTTTTAATTTATATTTTAAAGGTTATTTTAAAGTTGAATTAAATATGGAAAAAGTAATAATAATTCGTCTAAATAATTTTATTTTTAATATTAATTTTTATATAACCTCCTTATAATCTATATTTTTATCAATAAATTTTATTATATATTATTAAAAGTTGTATTTAATTTTCGTAACAAGCTTTTATTAATCATGAATTAATATTATAAATTATGAAAATTAAAAAAATTTTTATAATTTTTCAATAAATTTTACTTACCTTACTAAAAAAATTTTAATAAAAAATATATACTTTATTCCGTTGTATAAACCAATTAAATAATATAAACTTTTATTATTCTTTTTATATTTATTTCATATTAATTTACATAAATTTTATTTTATAATAACAAAAATAAAAATTTATAATTTATAATATCATATTCTAACTGGGTTTTAAAGACATAATTAAATAAATTTAAAAATTATTTTTATAATATGGTTCCCTCCAGGTAACCTTTATTCTTCAAGATTCCCTCCCGTTTTGTATCTAAGACTAACCTGTTCAACTAAAAATTTTTACCTTCTTATTTTGACAAATTTTAAATAATTTTTATTTTTACAACAAAAAATCAAAAATAAAAATTATTTAAAAAATTATTTAATTTTTATAAATGGATATCAAACTTGAATTTTAATTATTTTATTAACAAATTTAAAATTAACTTACCTAAGCCTAATTTAAACAAATAATTAAATTATACTTTATCTTCTTATTTACCAAATAGATACACAACTGCCTAATAATACTCTTTAGAATTTTCCAAACTCGTCGCTGTTGTTATTTCAACATTATTATCTTTATCACGTTTTTCAATATTATTATTTTCATTATATATTTTTTCAACTTTTTCAATACAATTTATTGAAAAAGTTGGAAAATTTACTTGAAAGAAAAACTATTAAATTACAAAAAGAAAAAAATAAATTTAATAATGATTGTATGAAATTTTTAAAACAGTATAATTTATTAAATATATTTGTTGAAAAATTTCGTGGAATTGATATTTTATTAAAAGACAATTTTAATATTGATATATTAAAAACATTATTAGATAATATTCTCAATGATGAGGTATTAAAAATATTATAGATCATATTGAAAAAAATAAAAAAAATAAATTATTAAACCAACATATATTTAATAAATATATGGGATAAATTTGAAGAGGCTGAAAGATTTAATTATGATAAATTTAATGAAAATTCACTTATATTGCCAGGTAAATATGGTACTGATTATTTATTTGACAATAATACAATAAATGAATTAAAGTTTTCTTTTAACCATGATAACAAAGGATATAAAGATTTTTTTATGTAATAGTATTTAATTAAATAATAAAAAATAATGAAAAGATTCTTTATAATTATATAAAATATAATGCATTATTAATTAAACTTTTTATGTTTTTATTATTATTGAACAATATATAATAACATCAGATGTACATAGAGGTTACTTAAGAAATGATTTTATTTACAATATTGATATCTTAAAAAATATGAAAAATTATTAGATCTTTACTTTGACTTTGAAATTATAGGAAAATAATATTATGAGTCTTATAGAGAACAAAAAAAGAAATGTGCTAATCCTGTCAAAATTTTAAAACAAAATTTAGATGGTCAACTTATAAAATTTGATTATAAAAAATTTACCGATTTAATAAAAATTCTCAAAACTTGGGATATAAATAGTAGCTATAATGATGAGATATTTAATATTTTAAAACTTTTAATGGGTATAAATAATGTAAATGATATTACAAAATTTTATTCTGAAAATAAAGATAGTTTTTATTTTGATAACATGTATAATCTTCTTTCTAGATTTATATTTGTAATTCCTGATATAAATAAATTTATAGGTTATATTAAAAATAATATAGATCAAAATATTAATCAAGAAGATAAAAGAATAACTAAATTTTCTCGTTTAAATCATATATTAAGTAACATAGATCAAAAATTTCGTAATAGTATGTATAATCATTCTGTAAAATTTTATTTAGATTCACCTGAACGATATAAGAGTTTTTAAGCAACTTTTTCATATGAAAATATTCATGTTAATTTAGGTTCTGAAAATTAAAATATAATTAATCATCTTTTGAAATTTAAATAATATAATTATTATTTTATCTTTAAATTCATATTAACCGTATTTTATTATAAAATAATGTTTAAATTAATTTTAGTTTATAATATTTTCTTTATAAATATTAAATAATTTTACAATGACAAAAATTTATCTAGTATTTTTGTTTTCATAATTATTAATTTATTAGTATTGTATTTAATAAAAAAATTATAATGAAATTTAATAAAATTATAATAAAAAAATTTTTTATAAATTAAAACTTATAACAAATTTTTCTGCTGATTCTTATGTGACGTCGCCTATATTATCTTATCTCTTTTGTTTATTACTCTATTTGGCATTATGATGACATTGGTATTAAAATTAAAAAATATATTTTTAAATCGATGCGTTTGCATCGACAAGAAGATAATGAAAACACAAAAATTAAAATATGATAATAAACTCTGAACACTGTTTACTAATTTTACTTTTAATCCAATATCAAATAATTTTGTTAGAAAATATCCAGCTACTATTTATAAAAATTATTATTCAACTGCATCATCTGATAATATTTATCCAATAAATATCTATTATTTTTCTAATCCTGTAACACTATTAAATACAAATGTAAAAATTTTTATTTTAAACCTTATTTATTTGAAGAAGTTATTAACACCTACAATATTATGTTAAAGGAATTAAAATAATTGAAGATGAAAATCATGATATTATAAGAATATTATTGTATGACATTAAACCTAATTTTGAGGATAAAGAAAATAATTATCAACTTATATTAGATTTTTTAGTCATCATAATAAAGAAGATATAAAAGCAGAATAATTATATAATAAATATAATTTAGTTATATTGTAACATTTAAATCATCGCTTCGCGAAGATTATCCTGATCTAATAAAAGAGGAGTATTTTAAGATTAAAAATATGATATTTGATTTAATTGAGTTAGAAGTTAATGGAATAGAACCTAAATGTACCAAAGGATCACTTTATTGTTCTATTAGCATAAGCTCACATTTTTATTTAACACTAGTAAATAATTTTAAATTAGGAGGTTATGTAGTCTTTAACTAATTTAATAAATATATTCAGTATATTTTATACTTAATTTTCAATATACTATATTCAACTAATTATTGTTTTTCTTTTTTAAAATAAATAAACCAAATGATTAATTAGTCATTCTGTTTTTGAACCCACTTTATAAAGTGGGTTTTTTATTAACAAAATATTATAAACTAGTAATATAAAATATATAGTTACTAATTTTAATTTCTTTATTATATAATTCTGTATTAAATTATAATCAAAATATTTTCAATTTAATAAACTAATAATTTATGGACATCAGCAGTTGGATGAATAAGTTGAACTAAAAAAAAAAGTAATTTTAAATATTATATAAACTTTATAGTAAATTATCAAAATTTAAGGAAAAAAACTTTAATAAATAATATATTATAAATAAAACTAACCAAAAAAATATTTATAGGTACTTTTCATTTTTGATGAGCGCTTTTATACCATTACTCTTGAACTCAATTTTAAATTTTTCCATTAATTCATGACGATCTAAATCTAATCTATCCATTATCTCGTCAATTCTTCTTAACATATTTAAATGTTCTAAAGATCTTGTATAACCTGGCGCATAAGATAAATTATGTTCAGATCTAAAAGAATTCATCTTTTCTCAGTGGGAATTAATACATTTTTGAGATTCTAAAATATCTCAATTATACTCTTTATACAAATCTATAAAACATTCTTTTATAGTATATAACTTATTTTCATCAAGGTTTGTAGATATTATATTAAGGTACAATTGATTAAATCTATTATTAAATCTTTCAAAAATTATATTATCTGATTCTATTTGTGCATTAAATCAAGTTCGTTGTAATTCAGCATACTTATCAAGAATATCTTGACTAATATTATTATCCGTTACAAGAATGATACATGCAATTGTAGTAACCAATCATAAACCAACTCCACATATTAGATATTTTGAACCTAAAATTAAAGTTTGCATAAAAATAATACTTTATGATTCTTAGAGTTTTAATTTACTCTTACTAATTTATTCAGAGATATAAAACAATTTGTCTCTTCATAACTGGACAATAATCACATCTAATTGAGATGTTTTTAAGTCAAAATGACTTGTTATAAAATTTGTGAACCCACTAAGCATTACACGAACTAGTGTTATATTATTTTATTGTTTGATATATAATTATTTAATCTTATTTCTTTATAATCATTATTTTTTTTATAATATTTTTTTTATAATTTTTTTTATTAAATATTAATGTTTTTAAAAATACATTTAAATTTTTTTTATTTTATAACGAAGAATTTTAATAAATTATTTTCTTTTTAAATTCATACCACTTATAATTTTCTTAATCTTTTCAAATCCTTCAAATGTTAAATGTACTTTTGATTTAATCATTGCCATAACAACACAAAAATCTTCAAAATTAAGTTTTTTAATTCCATGTAAAGAATATTTATGAAAAAATGGTATAAATTTTTCATCAATATCTTCAAACTTAGTTACCTTAAATTGTGTATATTTTGTATTACTATTAATTGTGGTACAATTTAAATATTTTAAGATATTTGAAATTAATAATCTATCTCGATTAGATTGAACAATAGAAAAGAAAAAAGATACTCGATTAATACTTTTTTCAGTTTCAGCTTTTTAGTTGAATTAAAATGATCCTTCTCCTGTAGTAAAACCAGCAAGTCAATTAGCATCCTTAATTTCTTAATTAGATACTATAGGTTTAACAACAGGAATAAAATTTGGAAAATTTTTTGTCAGTTTATCTGATAAACCTTTATTCATAAAAGCTTTTATATTAATTAATTTTTCTATTCCTTCATTTTTGAGATGTTCACCTTTATTAATTAATTCAACTGCAGATTTAAAAAGAAGAAAATCTGCTTGTTTTTGTGTTATTAGAAAATTATTATCAAAAAAAGGAATAATTATATTTGATAAATCTTCAACAGAATTTACATAAAATGTTATAGCATTATTACTTAAATCATTCTTTATTTTTCCAACTTTAAAATAAGAATGTATATTTTTAATTAAATCATGATCTTTATAATTTAGAGAGATAGAAAATGAAGGATGAACTGAAAAAATTTCTCTTTAGTTATTGAAATAGTAAATGTTCCCTCAGCATCTGTGAATCCTGTGATAAATAAAGGATTGAGCGCAACCAAAGGCTGATCCATAGCGCACGCTGAACGTGCGCTCGAATCTGAATTTTTATTAATTATATCATTGTTATATATTTTGATTGGTATTATAGTTAATATAAATTTTAAATCTTCAATAGAATTTATAATAAAATCAACATTATAAAAATTTTTTAAAATAAAAAGTAAAACCAAAGAACTACCACTCAGAAATGCCTTAAAGTTCCAATATTTAAGATATGCTAGATACGTTACTACCACACTGAACAAAAGGCAGAGATATATATTCATTCATTGAATGAATGAATGATTTAATTTTAAATTTAAATATTTTTTTTTCATATTTTCTGATACGTTTTTTGTAAAATTATAGGTTTAATTACAAACAATTTAATAGGTGCAAAATTTGTTTGGTAAGTTTTTATTAACTTATATTATTCCCCTCCCTCAAAAAATAATTTTTAACAGATAATTAAAAATTATAACAGATAATTGGAGTGGGGGGGGGTGTCTTGTTAATAATTAATTATTCCCGTGCAACTTCCGCTACACGAACCATATTTCGCGAGTAAGGGGCTTACTTCTCCATCGCATTGCGATAGTCAAGTCTTAAGATTTATATACTTATTGAGGCGCCCTTTTCCATAGATATAAGAATTGTAAAATAAATATATCCTCTCCCTCTTGCAAGGGTTGATTCTTTCAAACCAGGTCCGACTATCTCTTCGTCTTCCTTTCGGCTTCGCTTCAACTTAATCTTTATCATTTTTAAGTTTACAACTCGAGGGCTTTTACCTCTAACGTGGAACGTTTAGTCTGTTAGCTTTGTCGGGAACAGTTTAAAACTGCTCTGACGAGTTAGCACCGTCTTGTCCATTTTCTTCTCAGAAGCCCATCTTCGCAGAGCGAAGATGGATTGATATCTTTACAACTGTTTCTTCACTATAAGGCTCTCTCTTATAATTTTGTTAGTAAAGCTTTAGGATATTGACAGTTTTGATCCATTCTTAAGCTAATAATAGGGAACCTCACTCCCTAAATAACTTAACACTAATCAAAGCTGTGCATACGAAGAAAGATTCTCAAATGCCATAAGCCCAGTTGCTTATACTTTTTATTTGAATCCCCCAAACTTATTGCACTCACAATTTTCAGCGCCTGACGAGTGGTTAGTACCAATCTGAGATAAGATTCACCGTGCCATTGTGATACACGATTACTAGTAATTTCTTTTTCATGTAGTCGAATTTCAGACTACAATCCATTTTTTTTATTTCCTTTTTTTGTAGGATTAGCTAAAACTCACATTTTTGCATCCCTTTGTCAAGGCATATGTGGCACGTCTATCATGCTTGTTAGATTTAACAACTTACAAATTAAAAATATTTATCATTTTCTATCTAAATTCATACCTTCAACTATTTTTATTATTTTATTTAAACCATTTTCATTTAAATGCTCTTTATTTTTAACTAACTCTGCTACTTTTTTAAAATCTTCAAAATCCAATCTTTTAATACCTATTATTGGGTATTTAATAAAAAACGGTATAATCTTGTTTTCAATATCAAAATTATTTTTAATTTGAAGTAATGAAGTATTTTTATTATCATACACAGAAATTAATTTTTTATTTGTCTTTAAATTAGCATTAAAATCATTTAAATAATTTCCCATACCTATTAACATATCTTTATCCCTAATATGTAAACAAGTTCCGAAAATTAATCTTACTCTTTTACCTACTTTATTAGTACTCTTTTCTATAGAAACAATAAATGATGAATCACCAGTAGCAAATCCAGATATTCAAAAAGGATTTGGTATACCATTAAATTTATATTCAGGTCTTTCTATAGGTACAATATTAGGAAAAGCAATTTTTAACTCTTCAGATAATCCCTTGTTTAAATAATATTTTAAAGATAAAATTTTTTCTAGACCAGCTTGAGTTAAATGTTCTTTTTGTTTAATTAAATGATAACATTTTTCAAATAATAAAAAATCAGAGTATTTAGCACCTACTAAAGGATAGTTATTAAAATGATCAATAATAACTTGTAACTCTTCCATAGTATCAACTTTAAAAGAACTGTGCTTTCACTATTTTTTCTAACCTTACCCACACCTAAAGTTTTTTGTATTAATTCCAATAATGGAAGATCTTTAACGTGAACATGAATAGAAAAATTAGCTTGAACTCTTCAATTTAACTTGTTATCTTGATTTTTATAAATAAGTATTATAAAAGAACATTCAGCGTCTGAAAAACCCGTAATAAATCAAGGGTTTAAATTTATTCCATTTGTTATAGTAGAATAATAGGATTTTCTATTTATTTGATTAGTAAAATAATAGGTTTTTTTATTTCTTATTTGATTAGTAAAACAATAGGATTCTCTATCTTTAATTTGACAAGTAGAATAATAGGATTTTCTATTTTCTATTTGGTTAGTAAAATATCTAACTTGATTATTTTTTTCAAAATACATTAGGATATACCTTAAATTTATTATATTAATAAAAATTAAAACATCTATCCGTTGTTCTTTTACAATCAAGTAACGGTCCAGAATTACTATGCTGATTGTTTTAGATCCGTGGTTTCCCATATTATTTTCATAAATCTTATGGTTTGTTGCCTTATCTGAGTAGTTAATTCAGCCACTAATATAAAAATAGCTTGGCACCATAAACTTTAGGGGTTTCCCGGAGTTTGAATTATTAACAGGCCTTTGTAGTACTTTTTTAAGGCACAAAAGAGCCCATAACATTAACTTTTTTACGATAGAAGGGCCATGATGACTTGTCTTATTCCCGGTTATCACACGCCATTTTCTTAGTGAACTAATTTATTTATTTATAAATACAAATAATTTAATATTAAACATTAAAAATATTTCTTAAATTTAATATTGTACATCAAAATATTACCTTTTCCTAAATATTCCTAAATATTAAAAACATTCCTCCCTAATGTTCCTAAATATTTTAAATATTACTCTTCTTATTCCTAATATTAAATTTATTAAAAACATTAAACATTTAAATATTTTAAATATTTGCTTAATATATTTTTATAATAAATATTTTTATAATAAATATATTAATAATTTATATTTTTTTTAAATAAACTAAGGGCTTACGCTAATTGTTGGATCTAACCATGATCTCACGACATTAACTTAAGACAGCCGTGCAACACCTGTAGCAAAGGTATATATGACTTATTTACTTATTTGAAATAAATTCATATGATAAATTTTATCTGTTATTTATTATCCTGTATTCCTTTTTTAGGACAGGTTTAATAACTCGTTTATAAAATAATTATAATTTTTATATTTTACCAGCTATTCAAGTTATGGTAAGATTTTTCGTGGATCATCGAATTAAATAACATACTTCACTACTGGTTTCAAGAAACGGTCTAATGATTTCAGTTTCTACGTTGCCGAATTACTCTTGAGGTGGAATGCTTACATTTTCATTTATAGGCAAAAATTTTAATTCTAACCTATAGCATTCAGCGTTTTCTGCAAAGACTACTAGGGTATCTAGTTGGGATAGGTAGGCCCTCTCGAGCTTTCCCCCCCTCAGAACCGTACGTGCCACTTTCATGGCATACGGCTCAAAAACAGAAAATTATCAATTAACAGAAAATTATCAATTGACAGACCAAGATTTTTTTCATTCATCGTACTGTTCCATTTTATATCCTTGTAAACTAATGTTTTGGTTATTATCTAAAAAATTAATTAATTGATTTATATCTTTTTTGCTTGATATAATTAATTGATATGTTACTTTTCGAGGTTTTCCTATATCTCTGTCTCTTGCTGATCTTTCTAAAACATTAGGACCAAAATCTAATCTGTATTTTATTAATTCAAGTAATTGTTTGTCTGTATGTTCTATATAAAAATTACATTTATTTAAATAAAAACAACCTTCTCCATTTATAAAACCAACAATTCAATTATCAATTTCCAAATTACTTGATTTATATAAATCAATTAAATTTTTTTGTTTAATTGATTTTAAAAATTCAGATTTATATAAATTATATTCTTCTAATGTTTCAAATCTTTTGATATCTTTAGTTAAACCATTTTTTAATAAATTATATCTTGCAAGTTGATTACTACCCAATAATGAATATACATCAAAAATATTTTCAATTAAAAATAATAAACCTTGTTTATCATTTACTGCTAAACGACAATCAGGTTTATCTTTATATTGATAAATTACCCCTACATTAAGTTTTTCATAAATATTTTTTATTAATGGAGCATCTCTGCTGTGTAACGAGATATGGTAAGCATGGCCTACACCATAATGACTAACCTCACCCGATTTTAACACTCTTTTTTTAATATAAACTTGAAAATTTCCTTCCGCGTCGTTGAACCCCATGAATCATTGTATCCAATTTTTATCTATATTTTTTAACATGTCACTTCTCATGTCCTATCTATAACATATAAAAATATAAATTAGCAGAAGATTATTTACAAATTTATTTAAGTGTAAATAGGTTATTTAGTAAATTATGATTAATATTTAAAGAATTGCTATTTTCTGCTTCCATACGCAAGTCTGCACTCTTTCAAGTTAGGCTATGAATAACTTTTATCATAATTTTATTTATTACTAAACCTGACTATCAAAGTAAAATAAACTATTGATTTTACTCCGTTAACCCGATAGTTTACGGTTAGTTTTATTAAATTTATTTGATTATAAACCCTATCAATTCCATTACAGAATTGCATTTGCTTTTTACGTTGTCCTATTACCTCTAATCGATAGTTTATTTTACAATAAACCCTGCAATTATTTATTAAAAACAATATGCAAATTATAGGCATTACCCTGTTCCCTAATAAAAACAATCTTCCTTAGGTTCCAACTTTACTTTATTAACCATTAGTTCATCTACATTTAATCAGGACGTATCAAATGCCAAATTAATAAAGTTTTATTTACATTGGTTCAATTTCTCTAACCATAGAAGAAGCCAAATATTATTTTAATATTTATCTCTAGAGCTTTATACAAAATAGTTACCCATAATGCATATCTAGATTGGCTAAAGTTAGATGAATAACAGTGTATAATCATACTTTTCCCTCAGGGTACTTTGTAAGTTATACAATTTTTATTAGAATTTATCAGGTCGCACATCCTGTTCGTGACCTAAGCCTTCGTCCCTCAACGTCAGTTTTTACTTAAAAGGTTGCCTTCGCCTTTACCAGTCCTAAAGATATCATCAAATTTCATCTCTCCATCAGTAGTACTCCCCTTCTCACATAAAACTCTAGAAATTCAGTCCCCTCGCAGGCTTGAACTTCCGTCTAGGTACCCTTTAAACCCATTAAAGATGAATAACACTAGTCTATCATGTATTACCGCGACTGCTGGCACATGAATTTGTCAAGACACTTGAATTAGAAAATTGTCATTATCATTATTCTATTCAGAACTTTAATCCTAGGCTTTTGACCTGAGGCTTGGACCCCTTTATATATAATTTCTTACATATAATCTATCCCCCCTCAAACTAGTTTTACTAGAAGGCCATTCTTTCAAATTGCTGGTTCAGCCTTTCGGCTATTGACCAATATCCCTCACTGCTGTACTATCATGCATTGAATTTTGTTCATATCCAATGTGGTCGATCGACCTTTCAGCCTCGACTACGGGATATTAGGCTAGTTGAGCAATTACCTCTCCTACTACCTACCCGAGATACAACTAATATCTTAAAGCAGATTACTCCTTTTGTTATAAGGTATTTTATCCCTCACTTTAAGGTAACCAATTCACCATTTACTCACCTGTACACCACTTTTGTAGTTAACAATTGTTAAATTACAAACGTACGATTAGCATGTGTCAGGCATTTGAATAGCGTTCATTCAGAGCCATCATCAAACTCAACTTAATTTTTATTAAAATGTATAGATTTTTATACTTTTTTATTATATGCTTTTTATGTACAACATACAACACTTATAATTAAAATATTATTATATTTTGTTAATTATTTTATAAATTATAATTAAATATTATTATATTTTATTAATTATTTTATAAATTATAATTAAATATTATTATATTTTATTAATTATATTATAATTTATAATTATTAAAAAAAATTTTTTTTTAAGTCTAATTATTATGTAATTAAAAAAATTTTTTTTATTTTATATATTAAAAACTATTATTATTACTATAATATTTATTAAATAAATATATTATTATATTAAATTATTATTATTTAATTCTTAAATTATGAGATAAAAAAAACCATTTATAAAGAATAAATTTATATTTATGGTTTTAAAAACAATATTTAACTTGGTTATTATTTATTAAAAAAAAACAACAAGATAAAATAAATTAATCACAAGATTAACTTTAAAAATTATAATTTAAATTTATTAAAAATAGTTAAAGGATACCTTCTGCCTAATCTAAGAGTATTATAAGGTAATAATGTTAAATAATATTCAGAGCATATACTAATCGAACAATAAAGTGGCACATTTATACATTTAAGTTTACACCTTTTTTAATTTAAAGAAATCATATATCACATCTATAATTTTTAGATTATTCTTCTTAATTAAATTTTGACAAATTAAATGATTTTTAAAAATAATATAATCATTGTATTATTTAAATTTCAAGATAAATAAATATTATTAGTTAGATTTTAGTCTTCAGAACCAGCGCCTAAAGGCGCTGTATAAATACTATTAAATGAAAAAGCATGCTTTACTCAAATATTCTATATTTGAATCTTTTTCACTAAAATAACAATTATGTTTATACATACTATTTCGGAAACTTAGATCTAAGTTGGCTAATATAAATTTTATATTTTACCTCTTGTTTTTGGGTTACCTTGATTAATGTCTATATCTAAGTTATTTTTAAGATGATTTATAAATATATCTTTATCAGAAACTATAAATATAAAATTAGATAATAAGTTATATGATTTATCAAATTTAAAAATAGTTTTATTTTTATATAAGATTAAAATCTTCTCAACTCATTAGACCTCTTTTAATTATACTTGCAATATTATTTAAATTGTTTTTATTATTTCAATATCTGAGATTTTTTATTAAAGTAATAATAACTTTATAATCATTAAATATTAACTCACCATCAGTAACTTGTTTTATTATTTGTAAAGGATTAGCACATACTTTATCATTTTTAAAGGTCCTCATTATTTAAAGAAAGATTAGATAGGTATTTACCTAAAATATTATATTTTTGTATTATGTTACTATCCATTATGAAAAACAAATTATTAGTTCTTAAATATTTTTCATAATTAGACATGGTAATTATTTGTTCAAATTTAGCAAATACATAAAAAAGTAATCTAGTATTATAACTTATATAATTATAAATTAGAATATCCTTGTTACTTTTTTTATTTTAGAAAAAATTATAAGATGAAAGAAATCTCTATCATCTTTATTTACCAGCCTTATGGCTGGTTTTAATGCATTTATTAAATTACTATTAAATAAGAGTTAACATTTCAACCATCTATGACTAAATTATGCTCAGTATTCTCATTAAATAATTCAGCTTCATCAATATTTTTACTTAAACTTTCTATTAGTATCTTATTATATAAATAAAGATTTTTGTTCCACATTTATATTTTTTTTTATTTTTTCTAAAAATTCCTTATTACTTTGCTTATTTATAAAATCTAAAATATAATTTATATCATCCTTATTACATATATCAAATATACGTAAAAAGTTATCTATATTACCTGACTATAAATCTAAAAGCCCCTTTCTTTTAAAAATTTTATACAATAATCGTTAAATTTATTATTCATTTTTTTAATTTTTTTATATTTATTTAAAATTCTTTATTATCAAATTTCATTTTTTTTTTTATACAATACTAGTTATTAAATATATGTAAAACAAACATGCTTATAATGATACACTAGATAAATATTATAACATATACAGCTTTTAGATTAATATTAAATAAGATTCAATAACAATTGTCATTCTTATTTTATACTCTAAGTAATTATATAGTAATCAACACCATAGCCGTTGATTAATTAAATTTTATTATACCTAGCTAAATAAAAGGAAAAATAAATAAGATTGTAAATACAACGAGGGTATAATAGTATTAATATTCATTATATACCATTCTTACTTCAACACAAATAAATAGTATATATTTCATAATCGTATATATTTTTAATAAAATGTAATATCGTAACTGTATTTTTATTATTCATATTAATTTATTTATTAAGCCACATAAAGTAATAAAAATGCCCGTTGTTTATTATAAAAATTTTAATTTAAATTAACTATTAAATTAAAATAATGACCCTCCGCCCACCTCATATTATTAATATTTTAAATAAAAATATTAATAATATTACTTGTCATACCCTATCCCTTTATTTTTAAATTAATTTCAATCCTAATTAGTTCTCCATATTCATTGAAAAACATATACATTTCAACTCGATAATGAGTATCTGTTTCATAATCGTATAAATTTCCAATAAAATATAATATTATTACTCTATCTTTATTATTCATATTAATTTATTTATTAAGCCACGTATAGTAATAAAAATGCCCGTTAATTTATATAATTTTTATATATTATTTTTAAGTTTGAATTACTTAATTCATTCAAACGCCAGTTTCCTGGTAACTAGAGTACACCTTACCACTATTACAATAATGGAAGAATCATCTACTCGTTGCTCTTTTATAGTATTTAAACTAATTTAGATCCATGATAACCCATTTCTATTTTTTCATACATTATATTATTACCTTACCCAGGTAATTATTCTGGCCATTAATTATACTTTATTAACTAGGTTATAATGTCTTTAGAGTATTCCCGGAATTTGATCCTAATTGACAAAATTCTTATCATTAAAGCGAACAATCCAGTCATTATTTAACGTACTTAAAATACGTATAACGCCTCCTTTCATAGGCTATTGGAGTACACCTTAACAATAGAAATTATACTTGATAGTATTATTTTAAAATTCTATTGTAAATACCATCTACTCTCTGTTCTTTTTCAACTATATTACTATACTTTAACGCTTTATTTAGTTGATTTAGATCCACAATGATCCATTCAATTTTTCAATTTATAATAAACTTTTTACTATACTTGAATTATTAATTCAATCACTAATTATTTATTACATCAGTTAAGTAGTTTATTCTTTAGGATTTTACCAGGAATTTGGTATTTTAAGCCTATTGATTATTAGCTTCAGCAAAAGCGAACCCTAAGATAGCATACGCAAATAATTGTGCTCTTAAGCTAGGGTTTCTGGCAACACCTAATATAAGAGCACCGAAAACCACACCAATACCAACTCCCGCACCAATTAAACCTGTTGTAGCTAAACCTGTTCCTATAATTTTACTTGCTTGTATCATTTATTTTTTTATTTACCAAAACTGTACATAATATTGCTATAATTTTATTTTATTAATCTTATTCACTTATGGTATTTAATTAATAAAAAATAATTTATAAATATACCACACTTTATTTATATATTTTTTTTATATTTAATATAAATTACCTTAAAAAAAATTTTTTTCAATAATGCAAATTTTTATTATAATCAAAGTTAATTAAAAACAAAAAAATTAGCCATTTTTATAATATATGAAATTTTCATTTTTTTTTCAGAACAATTTGATAGATGATTAAATATATACTACTTATCTATATTGTACCTTTTAATAAATAGCATCACTTAGATGTATTTTAACTATTTTTTTAACATCGTTATAGTTTTAAATAAAACAAAATTTAATATTTGATCGGGTTATAAAACTAGGATTACAAGCTACTTAAGTTTTATATACTTGAAATATTAGAATAGCTTGATTTATTACTATTGAATAAATATTTGGTAACTTAACCCCCCCCCCCCCTTATCTTTGGTTATTAATTTTATTCAATAACTTTTTATAATATTAAACAGGAACATTAGGAGTTAGATAAACCTTATGTACTAATTATCTAGAGCTAAGATACACTTAACATAATAAAATTGATAGGCATAAATAATAAACTAATTGTATTATATCAAGATATATTATTTTAAAATAATACCTATTTTAGTATTATATTATTATATGAAGTGACAAATACTAATTTATTTTTTTTTAGATCATAGTGGTAATTTTATACTGATAAACAATTCTCAAAAATACATATTAGCATTACAAGATTGATAAGCTTTAGGCCGGAAAGTTGCCACCTTACCGAGAATAATTAAGGATTATATGATAACTAGATGCGGTAGATAATACTCTTTACTAAAAGTGTATAAACTTATTACCTATTGTCTAACACTCAGCTTTCTGGTTTATTTACATTTAGATCAGCGCGCGCCGCAGGCGCGCGCTGATCGCCCGGCGCCACTTTGCGGCGCCGGTGATTTTTAAATTTACTTTTATTAATTTATTTTTATTTATACTTAAATTTTCTAAGCTAACTTCATAAAGGCCTACACCAGATATATAGTAAAATATATTTTATTAGTTATGTGAGTACCAAGAGCCAAAGGTAAATGTCCTACATTAAAAGTTTAACATAGAAATAGGCCAGTCATCGCATTGCGATGATACATAAATTATTTTATGTCACTATGAATAAACCTTTGTCAATATATAAAACGGATTCCTAACCGAATACAAGTTAAAAACTTTATTAACTCAAGTTAAACTTTTCAAGGTTTAATTAATACAGATGTTTTTTGCTATTATTAAGCTTATATTTTCAGCTGCGAAGCAGCTGGTATATTTTTAAATACTTATTTTTGGTATAAAATCACGCGCGAAGTGCGTGGTCATAACTACCTAATTGAAATATGGCAACAAGTATTTAAATAATGGAGACAAAGTCTAACGAGTTTTACCTGAAGAAAAATTTTTCATAACGTTATTTAAGGTGACCCTTTGATAAAGGTCACATAAAGAATTTATCCGCTTCCTTCGCCATTTAGACCTGAGGCGCGCGTAGCGCGCCTATGGTCAGCCGCCGAAGGCGGCCTTAATTTTACTTTATCAAATTTTTCATATATTATATTCAAATTTAAATTATGAATTTCTAATTTTAATAAATATATCTTATTTTAAATATATTCTAATTTTTATATATGTTTGATAAATTTGTAGATTGTATATATTACAGATTATAAAGTTATTAAATGAATATATCTTTTTTTGAATCTTGTTATTTATAAAGAATAAAAGTTTAGTCTTTCATAAATAATTATTTTTTATCAATTAATTCTATAAACTTCGTAAACCCGTTATATAAGCTGTCATATTCGTAGATAATTTGGACATAAAAATAATTTTGCTCCATTTTTATTACTATCTTTTTATAAATTTTAAAGTCAGTGATTGAATATTTTTAATTTGCAAATAATAGGAATAAGGTCAATTAATTAATAATAGAGATTAGAAACAACAAAACTAAATAATGATAATTAGTTACCCCCCCCCCACACACACATCCTATAAATTAAATACAGCTAAAACAGAATTTTACGTTAAATTATTTGCAGCACTACCCATTAAATGCCCACCCGCTTAACGGGTGGGCATAAATCATTTCTTATTTTTATTATATACTTAGTAATAAATTTAAATTTATTTACTATAATTATTATATTCATTTCAAAATGTGCGAATCCAGGTGCATTATCACGTTTAATCTCATATGATATGTTATAAGTTTATTTAAGGTATTAGCCGGGCAGCTACGCGGACGCCTTGTAAGGTTAAACATGCTCTATAACATGATTTCAATATTTTCTACAAAGATATCATTATATGAAAACCATATTAATTAATTGTTCATTCGTAATATAATACTGATTATCAGTATCTAACATATTCCTAAACATTTCCTCCACATAATTATAGCTTTAATTTATTTAATTGTATAACCTCTATTCTAAAGCTAAATTACCTAATTAAATGAATTTAATATTTCGGCGTTAGGATTTGATGAGAACGCTTTATATCCTACTATTTATACTATAGGAATCTTTACATATATTAGATACTAAATCTTTTACAATATTTACACCCTGAAAATACAAAATATTTATTTTTTGATATGATCTCCTTAAAAACACCACTATAATTAAATAAATAATTTAACCATCTTTTATAGCAAATTTTAAACTATACAATTATTCAGAATTATTATAATTTATAACCTTTCCTTAAGGTACAAATCTTTTATTTTTATTTATATAGCCTAAACCTTTAAATTATAAAGTTATTTTTAAAACCCTAAAAAAATTTTTTTTATGCACGCGCATTAATTTATTATGCGTATTATTCAGCTCCTACTCTACGTCCCTATATTAATATTATATTTTTTATTAATTAGTTATCAAGATGTATAGATATTTCAATATTAACTATTTTGCTCTACCGTTGAGTCATGTGACTTTTATTAGCGTTCTGTACTGCGGAATAGCGATGTTGCATCAGTTTAACAACCCAATAATTATTTATTCAAATATATTATATATTTAATTTATTTAAAAAAAAATTAACCAATAAATTAGCGAAGCTACCTCAGTTTTACCATTATATCACAAGCGCGCTTCGATATTTTAAAACTCATAGCTTTTAGTTTATATTAGGAAGCAAAGGAATCGAACCTTTTCTAGCTTATAGCTATTGAGTTTACAGCTCAACCCGCGGCCATTACGGATGCTTCCTTATAGCAATTTTATTAAAAATATATTGAAAATTATAAAAAACCTTATTTTATTACTTATAAATTTAAATACTTCAATTTTTTTTTTAAAACCCCCCCCCCCCAGAGCTTAACTTTGCTACAGTATGAAATCGCAAGAGCTAAAAAAACATTAAATTATTAATTAGATATTTTAAATCCATTACTTAATGGTAAACAAATATTAGAAATAATTATATTTAATTATTTAACCTTTTTATTAACAAAGGTAATACCTATTTAAATTTTATTGTTTTATTAAATTATTTTATTATATATTATCAACCGAAAAGTATTTCATTAATAATTTTTTAAATTACCTTTTAATTTTCTAGACAAAGGCAATACTTATTTTAAATATAATAATCTAAATTAAAATTTTTATTGTATTTAGCCGGGAGAGAAACTCGAATTCTCATTATTAATGTATGAAATTAATGTTCTAACCTTTGAACTATCCAGGCAAAAGTTATATTAAAAAAAAATTTTTTTTATGGGAGGATACCCTGATTTGAACAGGGAACATACTATGCCACATACAGTCGTTCTACCTATTGAACTATATCCTCCTTTTTATATATTTTACTATATAATTACAATATATTATTAAATTTTTAATTTTTATCTATTTATCGCGCAAAGCACAAAAGTATTTACAATTAATTAAATAAAAAGAAATATACTATAATTATTAAGTTATTTCAGATATTTATTTTACTTTAACATAGATGATCTTTAAATTTTATTTTATAATTATTATTATAATTTTATTATTTAATTTAATTATACTTTAGACATAACACATATTTAAATTTTGAAGTCTTAATCTATGATATTAATAATTTTAAATATATTAAAAGATCAAAGATAAAACCTTAAGGTTAGGCCGCTAGCCTTCTCAAATAGTATTTAGATCTTGTAATCACGTATTTCAAATTTATAAATTTTATAGAAAAAAAGCCAGATTAAAAAAGTTAGATAAAAACCATAAAATTATTATTTTGTATTAAATCTAACTACATTATTAATTATATTTTTTATTGTTAATATTAATTTTACTTAATTTTTATTATATTCTAATATTTTTAATTTATAATATAAATAAATTTATTTATAAGTAATGTTTTTTAGTAATATAAAACCCTACCAAGATTAAGCGTGATGCGGCTCCACACGGGTGACCTACCCTAGATTCATTTTAGGGCTATCTAGTTAAACAGGCTGAGGGTTTACCCCCCCCCCACCTCTTAATCACTGAAATGCTCATAGGAAAGTGATTTCCTACTAAAAATAACCATTCATTTGTTTGAATGACCGTTAAATTATTCATGATTTTATTATTATACCTTTAAAAATAAATAGGTTTATTCGTTTTTAAACATGAATCATTTGACGATATTTTTAGACCGCTTATTGTACATTAGTTATTTAGTTTAATGACATTCATTTTAAACTTATCTAGGTAGTATTCTCGCCAATTTTTTTGGACCAATCATTTGGTATATGATTTATTCATTGCCTCATTTAACTCTTGATAAAATGATTATTAAGTAGCCATCGCGCCTTAGGTGCGATGGTTAGGAATAAAAGTAGGTCCCTCGGTCACGGTGTCACACTATTGATTCCACAGCTAGTACCCCTTACTCATATAAATCTTAACACGATAGGCCCTCCTACCCTGCTAAGAGGTTTTGCTAAACGCTGAAAAGTATGTGGTACAAAAGTGTGTTATGGGGGGGGTCCTACCGATTTTCTTAATTAAAAACCAGCCTATATTTAAGCTTATTTTGTAAATTTACCTTATCCTATTTATTACCTTATACATTGTAACATTTAAGGTGTGCTTAATTAAATTACTGAATTTTATATTACCAATTACCTAAACATCCGCGTAATTTTATTTTACGCGGATGTCATCGCGCCCGCATTGCGGCCCTCTAATTAAATTTTTATAAAATTAGAATTTATACCTCGTTATACATTTTTTTAATCTATATTTTTAATTTTAGTTCCTACCTTCCCCCCCCATCTTTTTATAAAAACAAAATATTTTAAAGATTATTAGTATATAAAGCTACTTTTATCTACCTCCCCTTAAAATAATTTTGTTTTTTTTTATAAATCTTTTTATGTAAACCAATCGTAAAACTAAAGTTATAATTTTATATTGTTTTATTAGGCGTACGATTATCTTTTTGAATTAAAAGTAAAAAGCACCCTTCTGCATCCGTGAAACCTGAAACAAACTCTGGTTGTAATGGTAAGTCATCGGAAGATTTTTAGTAGAAACAATAATTTTTACAAAAAGTTTATTATTAATAAAATGTTTTTGATTTAATTTACCTATTAATAAAAATAACATAAATTGTTCAGAATCAACACTATAAATTAAAGTTGAAATAAAATAATGTAAACCGTATAATATAATAGTGGGATAAAATACCTAATACAACAATTATATCAAATTATAATAATAATATAGTATATTCTCTTTTATTTAAATCAGTAAAACTCTTTAAAAGTAAATAAATTACACTTAAAGCAACACGATTATATAAATAAATAGTAAAAACTGCTGAAAGGATAATTGAAGAAGATCCCTATGCTACCATTATAGGCATTATTTTGAATGCTCCATACAATGTCATGAATTCACCAACAAAATTTATAGTAAGCGGAGTACCCTTTCCAAGAATAAATTAAATAACAATTGAAAATACAACATATTATTTTCTAAAAAAAAAATAATAATAATAAGTTTAGAGAAAACTACAGCAAAGGTAGAAAGTTGTAAAAAAGTTTAAAAAACTTAAAAAGGCCAAATAAAACATAAAATTTGTTTATAGAACACATCTAATTATTTAATTTTTAAATTAACTTTTAGATGATTTTTTTTATCACGGCCTACGGATGAGAAGTATTATTAGCAAAATTAAAACCTTCGGAATCGTCACCTACTTCAGAATTTATATCAACAGTAGCATCTATTATTATTCATATCAGCTTTTATTTCCATTGTTTTTTCTAACCCTTCTGGAGTTAAATGCCCTTTGATTTTATTATTTATGCAACTTGATATCAAGAATAAAAATCTAAAGATTTTATTCCAAAAATAGGGTATTTTTTTAAGAAATTATTTTTTCATTAATATCTGATCTATTAGAGACTTCATATATTACTGCATTAGAAAAATGTTTAACAACCATACCACAATTAAAAAAGTTAATAAAACTTTCTAATAAAACTTTATCTCGTACATGTTGATTAATTTTAAATATCAACATTGTTTTAAATTTAGTTTGACTAGAATTTTTAAAAATATTAACCATAAAACAACCTTCTCCAAAAGTAAATCCTGCAAATCATTCTGGTGTTATTTTTTTTTAAGTAACCAATGGTCTTTTAATTGCAATTATATGTGGAAATGTTTTAATTAACTCATCCGATAACCCTTTATTTATTGTAGCTTTTATAGACAAAAGCTTATCTCATCATGTATCAATTAAATGATCACCTCTAGTAATTAACTCAAAAGTCTTTTTAAAAACAATATAATCGGAATATTTTTGACTTATTAAAGGATACATATCAAAATGATTAATTACTAATTTTTATTCATCAAGTGAATTAATACGATAAGTTGCTACATTTAATCTAGTAGTAAATCCTACTTTTTTTAATAAATTCGTATTTTTTTAACTGGTTAATCTTTTATATGTAATCCTATCTTAAAAACTAAGGTTATAATTATATCTTGTTTTATTTGGTCTACGATTATCTTTTTGAATTAAAAGTAGAAAACATCCTGGTTTTAATAAGCCATCGGAGGATTTTTCAAATGTAGAAACAGGATAATTATTTTTTAATATTTTTCCTCGTTGATCTTTGTTTATATTTTGATGTAATTAATAAAAGTTATATAAGGTGTTCAGCATCAAAACTATAAATTAAAGTTGAGACAGAATAATGTAAACCATCTAATATTAAGGCTGGATAAATTCCTAATATAACAATAAAGCCTACAAGAGTTAATAAAATAGTATATTCTCTTTTATTCAGATCAGTAAACCCTGTTAAATGCAGAGAATAAGTCCCCCCAAAAGCAACACGATTATAAAGATAAATTGTAAATGCTGCTGATAGAATAATCGAAGAACATGATAAAGCTCCCATTATAGGCATTCTTTCGAATGCTCCATACAATGACATGAATTCTCCTATAAAATTAATAGTAAGCGGTGTTCCCATGTTTGAAAGGCATAAAACGAAGAACAAAATAGAAAAGATTGGTAATAATTGAGTAATTCCCCTATATAAAGAAATTAAACGAGTGTGATAACGATCATACAATACACCTCCGACG
Source organism: Arthrobotrys conoides (assembly GCA_036971725.1). Taxonomy (NCBI): domain Eukaryota; kingdom Fungi; phylum Ascomycota; class Orbiliomycetes; order Orbiliales; family Orbiliaceae; genus Arthrobotrys; species Arthrobotrys conoides. Next base: position 267,449 of record JAVHJM010000016.1, on the reverse strand, counting down.
CAAATAAATAGACCAGTTGATGCGAATGCGTGAGCTAAACCTAAAGTGATAGCACCTTCTATTCCTATTACAGAATTACTAAAAGAACCTAAAATATAAACCGCAGCATGGGCTACAGACGAATAAGCAACTATTTCTTTTAAATCTATAGTTCTAACTGTATTTATTGAAGCGTAAATTATAGTAATTACACAAAAGACATATACAAGTGGTGTATAGATTAATGAAGCTTTAGATAATATTGGTAATATTAATCTATAAATACCGTATAGACTTAGTTTAAGTACAATAGCTGCCAAGATTACACTACCTCCTAAAGGAGACTCGACATGAGCTTTAAGTAGTCAAAGATTAAGAAAGATAAACGGCGTCTTTACTGCGAAAGCAATAAAGATTCCTATAAATAAAATTTTTTGAACATCAAATTCAAAAAGAGTTTTAAATAAACCATCAAAATCTGTTGTACCCATTAAAGAAGACATAGTTAATATAGCTAACAGTAAAAATAAAGATCCTAATACGTAATTCAAATTTTTAATCTTATATTTAAGAATTTAGTAAAATTGAAATATCTTTAATTTTGGATTACTTTATTTATTATAACCTACAATTAATTTATATTTTTATAATAATTATTTATGATATCTTGAAAAATTCATTTTTGATTTTTTAAGACGAATTTTTTCCAATCCATTTTTTGTTAAATGAGATTTATTTTTTATTAATTCTACAACTTTTTTGAAATCTGAAAAATCTAGTGCTTTTACACCTTGAATAGGATATTTTTCGAAGAAAGGAAGAATCTTATCAGTAATATCATTAAATTTGGTTACTACAAAATAAACCGCTGATTTTTCTAAATTCAATTCAATCCTTCCGCATCCAAAATTATTAATTAAACTTTTATGAAATATTTGTCTCTACTATGTTGAGCTATATGAAATTTTAACATTACGGCTTCACCTAATTTAGTTGTAGAAGAATTATAAATAGAAACAAAAAAAAAACAGCCCTCACCGCTGGCAAAACCTGCTAATCAATTTAAATTATTCACATCAACTTCGCTGATCTCGAAATTGGTATTTGGGAAAGCTATTTTTAATTCTTCCGTGATACTTAAATTTATAAAAGCTCGTATATTAAGAATTTTTTAAACCCATCATCTGTTAAATGATCTTTATTATTAAACAAATTTAACGCTTGTTTGAAAAGTTGATAATTAGATCATTTTTGAGTAATTAAAGGATATTTATCAAAATGGGAAATTATTGTTGTTAAATATTTAATAGATTTAACATAATATTGCATAGTAGTATCACCATGTTTGCTAATATTACCTACTCCAAAATAACTTTGAGATAATAATTCTAAATCTTTATTTAAATTTATTTTGAATATTAATTGAACTTGATAACCTGTTTTATATTTATTATTTTTAGATATACCTAAGATAAAATAACCTTCACCATCTATAAATCCTGAAATATATCAAGGATCTAACTTTTAATTAATTGATTAGGTTTTTATATTATTAAGTTTATTTTCTTGATAAATTATGGTTAATTGTTGTTGAAAAGTACTCGTTTATGTTGTAGGTTATAAAAAAATAACATTTTTTCTTCCAAAAACCGGTTTTCCGGCGACTAGAGAACCTCTTATATTTTTATAAAATAAAAAAATCATATTCTCGTTGCTCTTTTACAGAACTTTCTCTATTTTTATCATAATTTTATTTAAAAGGGTTAGTTGATTTTTTGTAATAATATCTACCTTTAAAAGGTGTTTGTATATTATGAGAGAATACATTCGTATACTACCTGAAGGTACATTTAAGGCTTTTGCTGTATCACTCATTGAAGGATAAACAGTTTTACTTACTTTTTTCTATAGGTACACTTGGACTACTAGCTCCTTTTGCTTTTTGATATCCTAAGCCTTTTTCTCCATGTTTATTCCCTATCATACTATTACTAACTTTTTTATAGCATCTTCAGTATGCTTGTACCCTAAAAGAGAACCAGCTGTTTTTAATATATTATACTCAGGTTTAAATAGGTCCATATAGTATTGCTCTCTCTCAGTACATTTGCTAGCCTCACAGTATTCGAGAATTTCCGGGTAAACCCGGCATATCCATACTTTAACAATGCACTATTAATAACATTTTTATATTTCATCAAATACTTGATATTATAATTCTTATAAAGTCTAGTCGTCAGGTTGATAAAACTTCCAATATAACTTTTTCCAGTTTTTTGTTTTTCCATTGGTAAACTCCTGATTTTGAAATATTTTCCTTAAGGATACTCAGTTTTTCTTCATCAGGATTATTATAAACCGTAATTGGTACTGCGGTTAACATAAAACAAATTGAGTCCGTAGACTTTGAAAACCAAAAACATAAAAATGCATAAATAATAACTTTAAATTAACACCTCGCGAGGGATATGAATAAAAAATTAAGTCTGATTTAGATCCACGATAACCCATTTTATCTTTAGTGATGTTATTATACCCTTGGTAATTAACAAGGCCAATTGTAAAGTTTCCTTTATAATTTTAATTACTAAAGCTTTAGGGTTTGCCCGGAATTTGATTCTTTTTACACTATTAAATAATGTATATAAGAATAAATAAAAACTTGCTCTTACTCTTTCATTAGATCCAAATAATCCTATTAGTATAAACAGAGGCAAGGTGGTTAAATTAATCATATTATTAAACAAACTTAAGATTTTAAGTTTTACTTAATCTACCTTTATTCATTCCTATTTCTATTTTTCGTATTTTTCTAAACCTTAAGAGGTCAATTGAGCCTTATCTTTTATTAATTCAGCTGTTAGTTTAAAATCTTCAAAATCTTTAACTTTTTCTCCAATAATTTTATATTTATCAAAAAACGGTATAATTTTATTTAAAATATCAGAAAATCGTGTAACAATATATATTATTGCATCTTCAGAAAGTTTATTAGTAGACTCACACCCTAAATATTTCCAAAACTCTTAATTAATTAAAAATCTCAATAATGTTGAGGCAAATTAAATTTTAATTTAACTGATTCTCCTAAGTTTGTTTGACTTTTATATATTAATTAAAAAAAAAACAACCTTCACCGTTTGCAAACCCAGCTAATCAATTAAGATCTTTAATTTCTTTATTTGTTACTAATGGTCTTTCAATAGGTTTAGTTTCAGCAAAGGCTTATTTTAATTTATTCGATAAACCTAAATTTAAAGATGATTTTATACACACAATCTTTTTTTAACCTTGAATTAAATGTTCTTTACGATTAATTAAATCAACAACTTTTTTAATAAAGTCAGCCCTTTTTTGAGTTATTAAAGGATATTTTACAAAATGCGGAATTATTATATTAATTAATTTATTTATTGATACAACACGGTAATGTATGGTGTTTTATCTGCTTTTATTAATGTTTCTATACCACCAAAATATTGTTTAATAAGTTCTAAAATTGCAATATCTTTTTGATGAAGACAAATTGAGAATATTGCTTCTACTCTTCATCCTATTTTAGTTTCAGAATTTTTTAGAACCCTAACCATAAATGATCCCTCACCATCGACAAAACCAGTAATAAAATAGGGATTTAAACAAGAATGTGTTGATTGGATAGATGAAGTAAAATTAGAATAAAATCTTAATTTATTTAAGTTAGAAAGGAATTTAATTTTATTATTTCTTTCGAAATAATTTAGAGGCCTTTTTAATTGTAATTTAATAATACTACAATCATTATTATAATCTCGTTGTTCTTTTACAGATTTAAATTCTAATTTAGATACGCGATTACCCATTACAGTTTCCTTTATATTATGACTTGTTACCATACTTGAATAATTAATTCATCCTGTTACAATTTTTCAATTTAACTCTGGTATCAGAAGCTTTAGGGCATTCCCGTAGTTTAATAATAATTCCCTCTCATATGATTTCCCGGACCACTCAACAGGAAGAATACTTTCAAAAAATATATAAAATAAAAATACATCTAATAATAAAAAAACAGCTAATAATAATGTTTCTAATAATAATATTATTATTGCATAAGCTCTTACAGTTACTTTTATTGAATTTCAATTAGATAATAATGCTATTGGTGTAATTATTGTTGTGACTAGTACAAAATATATTGAGATTCCATCTAACCCGGAATAAAAATCGCAAAATTTAACTTTGTCAAAATCTTGTAAAAATTGAAAATGATTATGACTAAAATCATAAAAAATTAAAATTATTAAAGAAATTATAACATTTATTACAGATGTTGTTAATGCTATTATTTTTATTTCCATATAATCATTCAAAAAAAATTTTTGAAATGCAGCTGTAGATAGGCAAATTGCTCCCGACAAAGGCACAAGAAGTAAAAGTAAAGTTAAAATTAATTTTTATTTAGTATTAAAAGATTTACGAATCTACCGGAATAATCCTGCAGTATATTGTAACACACATTCAGAAGAATAAGTTATTCAATTATATGAAAAAACGACTAGCCTAATACGGCTCCGTTGCAAAGGGCCTTTGAAAAAGGCCCCCCCCTCGCTTTATTCTAATTGTAAAGACCAATGAATATTATTATATTCGCTACATTTAATATTTGCAAATAAAATTAAAACGGAGAAATTATATATTTAATGTAAATTATTTTACAGAAAAAATAATATAAATTATTATGTTTTATAACAAAGAAATCCCAATAAAAAACTTAAGTAGTAACTCACCAGATCATAATAAATAGTAAGAGCAGCAACCAAGGCTGAATTAGAATAAAAATATTTTACACATGCTATGCACGCATATATATAAAAGTTAATATTTTAATTGGTATTATAATATTAAGGAAAATAGTTAAATTATATTTAAATATGTTCTAGTTATTAATGTCCTAACAATATGAGGTAGTACAAATTTTGAAAATGTGTAAATTAATATTAATAAAATAAGAAATACATAAGTTACTTGGTTAATAAAATAAAATGGAACTAATTGTGGAATAAAATCTTAAATTATTCAACTTGACAGTTAAATATATTTACCTATCTTACCACACTATATAGTTAATTTAATTTGTTGTTGAATTTAAACATTATCCATATATTTTTCTATTAAATTACATATTTTATATCAAAATTTTACATTTAATGGTCATATAATAAATAAACCAAATGGTAATAAAATAAAAATTATATTTTGTATAATAATAACAAATAAAAAGAAAATAATAAGTATTATTAATTTTAATAATTTTATTATATAATTATGTATTAATTCTTTATTTAATCTATTTATCATTAAGAGCCAAGGTAACAAAACTAAAAAAAAAATTAGAAAATTATCAAAAGTTAAATTTCCATTTTCATACCCTACTTGTCTTAATATATTCGATCTAATAAAAAAAGATAAACACCATAAAAATATATAAAAACCAAAAGGCTTATTTCACATTAATTTTATAAATATGTAAATTAATATTATTAATATAATTAATACAAAGGTTATTTCAACATAAAAATTAAATTGTAACATTTTATAATCTTTAAAACTTGACAGTTAAATATATTTACCTATCTTACCGCAATATGCAGTTAATTTGTTATCAGAGCAATAAACGACCTACCCCCTTCCCCCCCCCCGTTATTTTGATTTATCATTTTAATAATAAATCTTCTTTTAATCATAAGAAAATTTTGTGAAATCAAATTAAATGTAAAATAATAATTAATAATAACGCCAAATAAACAATATTAGTATCCTAATAAGTCATTTTTAAATTAAAAATTTTACGAATCTACCGGAATAATCCTACAGTATATTTTTACACATTAATAATAATCATTCAATTATATAAAAAAAGCTACGGAACCGCAAAGCGGCTACGTTGCAAGGGCCTCGAAAATAGCCCCTCTATTTTTTTTTCATTTTTATGTATTCTTCTTATATGATCATTCAAATTATCCTTTCTAGACCATTTTTTATTTAGACATTTTGAACCAGATGATGCATGTGGACAAGTCAGTACTGGTTCAAAATGTTTAGAAGAATTTTGGTGTCTCTTTAGATCAGTAGAAATTTTAAAGCCTTTATTTTCTTGAGTTCATGCACAACCAGGTATGTCGCAAAAAAAGTAAAGTAATATTTAATTTACTTTTTTATTTTTAAACAGTTTATTAAATTTACTACTAAAACAGTATTATACTGATAACGATTTACTTAGAACTGTTAAAGAACTTCAACTAAGGAAGAATAAAAGTAAAAATTTTTATCCCGTAATTTATTGACCAAAAGATTTTTATAACAAATTAGAAACTATTGAATAAAATATAACATTTCCATGATATTAAATAACTATAAAAAATAAAAATATAAACTAATAATGCGAAAAGACTAAATTAATATTTTCCTTTACATAAATATATACCTGGAACATTTAATTTTCCAGGTTTATGGAAGTAATGTTTTATATCCTTTATATAATCTAATCCATATAATGTTTTTATTACCTCAGTATGAGACATAATAATACTATTAACAACCAAAGAATTAGGTTGTTTAACTAAAGAATTATTAGGTAAAGCATTATATTTAATTAATACATTTTTTTCAAGTTTTGTTAAAAAACCATTAGTTGTAGCATAAGTTCTAGTTATTACTTTACGGGATATGAGAAAGGGATTAGTACATTTATTCCAAATATGACTATTAAACAAAGTACAAACTATTGTTCATTTAGTCAAGTTAGGAATTTTTCTATTGAAACTGATTGGATTACGATCGGCATAGAACTGTGAAGGATACCACAAATCTCTAATATGTCATTATTTTCTATTAAAAAATAAATAACGATTAGCAATATACCTGAAACAACTACAACAAGAGGTAGAATAAAAGTAAGAAATTTATATAAAACCGTTTAAATTAATATTCAAAGCTGTGAAGGATACCGTAATCTCGTTAATAAAAAATTATGAAGGGTACTGTAAGCAACATAAAATACAATTTAACATTTAACTTTTATACTGAAATGTATATCCTTTATAAACACCACCATTATTAATGTATCTGTTAAGAGTTTTACGTTCCAATTTTATACCTTGAGATTCAAAATACTTAATTGTGTCCGTAATACTAAAAAAAGTTTGTTCATTAGTATTGTCTTCAGATTTTACAATAAGAGGTTTGTTTTTTTTGTTAACGGGTTCAATTGTATTTAATTTATTATTTTTGTATTCTTCAATTAATAAATCTAAATATTCAAAATCAATAGGTAAATATTTTTCAGAGTATTTACAAATAAAATTATGAAATTCTTTTCCAAGTTTAACATATTTAGATAAAGTATCTCTTTTAATAGTAAAACCTAAAGATTTTAAGTATAGATTACAAGATGTTAAAGAATCAAATTCTAAATTATTACCTTCAACTTTTTTTATTAAAGGAGATAAAGCTAAATTAGTGAGATCTACTAATTTATTACCTTCTTTAATTACAAGAGTAACTGGCACACTTCTTCGAAGACCTGACTCATAAGCAACACGTCGTTCAGCATTCATTATGTTTAATAACTCTTTGATAGTCAAATCACTTTGAATAGCAGAAAGAACAGGAAAACTTAATAAAATAAACTTATTAAGATAAGGTATCATAGTATCTAAGTATTTATTACAAGAAGAAGGATGTATTCCTAAAACTCTTTTCAAACTTATTTGTGATTGCGCATGATGATATAAAATTGAACAAGTTAAATCGTAAATATATATTGATTTACCTCCTTGAGACCCAAAATTTACAACTCTTAATGTATTTAACTCACAAGCTTTATCTAATAATATATATTGTTCTAAAAATAAAGCATCTTGCAATTTGAAAACATCTTTATCTAATTTAAATATCTTTAATTTAAAAGCACTAAGACCTTGTTTACGTAGGATAGGAAGAAATTTTCCAACTTGAGGAAAGTCATTTTTAAAATAATATTCCATTCGTCGTCTAAGAAGATTAGATGAGCCTACATACATTAAATTAGAAGTTTTATGAGTAAAAACATATACACCAAAGAATCCTTTATAAGATGATTTACCTACCAGTTTATCAAAAATTATAGAATTATCTTTATTTATTGGTAAATCTAATTCTACACCTTTAATGCTTAACAAGTTTTTAAGTTTATTCTTGGTAATTGAAACTTTTTGATTACTAAGAACCTTATTAATAGTTAAATAGTCAGTAGTCTTGCCACTTTGAATATGTTCTAAAGCCAGAGTTTCTGGATTAATATTCGTACGGTGAGAATATTTTAGGCAACGAATATAATTAAACGAAAATAATTTAAAATTTATTGTTCGTTTAATCATGTAAGGAATTTTTCTATTGAAACAGACTGGATAACAATAGGCATAGAACTGTGAAGGATACCACAAATCTCTGAACATTGCGTATTTATTTTACTTCATTAATGTTTTATTAAAAACTAAAGTAAAAGTTTTATTCCTAATATAAAAATATATATTAACAAAAACCTTATTTATATAAATAATAGTTTTTTACACTTTTTCAAGTGGGATCTGACTATATCTTAAGCTTGCGCCAACCAACATATAGTCGATGAACTGCACACCATAAAAATGGCGCTTGGCTGCGGATTTCCCATTCAATTATCAATCTTGATTTTACTTTGCGAGTCATTACCTGCACCCCAAGTTATATTAATACACCTGGTTAGTTAAGATTGCTTTAGGGGGTTCCCGACAATTTGATGGTTTGTAGCCAAAGGTTCACTTTGACTTTGGCCTCGTTTGAGATAAGACCATAGAACACACCTTCTCTATTTATTAGAGTAGAACACTGATTTAAACGCACAAATATTTATTATAAATTAATTTAATACACAAAAATATTTATTTTCTTCTAGGTCCTTTACCTGTTATAGTCCCTTTGAACTCATTTTCGTAATAAAACTCATATTGACCTTTGTATAATTTTCTAGGGTTCATATATTTTTTAACAAACCCTGTGTCAGTAACTGCTTTTTTACCTATAAAAGCTATTAAATCTGAAACTGTCTCAAATAATAAAGATGTGTTGTTTTTTACATCTACTAATACTATAGATTTAGATAAAGAAGATTTTTTACGTCCGCCAGGTCGATCGGCGATTCTTCCTATAATATCATTTTTCCAGTCAGGATTCATAACAAAATAGACCGAATCTTTATTAGATCCTACTATAACCGGACGTTCTAAATTAATATATCTTCTAATATATTTATTATCAGACTTATTATCTAAGGTTAATGCAGCATGACTAGGATTATCATATATTCCATACAGCGTTTCTTTATCCAAGTTAAGTGCAAAAAGTTTTCCTTTATCTAAATCATAAAGATCAACATCTGAAATAGGCGAAATGGATTTATAATCTTCAAACTTGGGACGATCTGAACTTAAAGGTTTAGTTCGATCTATTAAGAAAATTTTTCTATCTAAAATTGGACTATAAACAGGAAAATTTTGTAGATTAATATAACGATTTAAAGTGGTATTAGGTATACCTAAAGATACAGCTGCTCTATTTTTTGAAGGGAAAGTTAAATTTAATTCACGGTCTTTACTTTCTACTGTCAATTTTACTGAATCATTATCAGTATAGTTTTCATTATCTTTTTGTCAATTGACGAAAGGAAAAATAACTGTATACATTCCATTAAGCATAGGTCTTAATTTAGTTAAAAAAGCTTGTTCAATTGAACGAGCTTCAAATTGCGTGAAAGACCGTAATATATATAATGAATTGTAACCCAATTCTACACCTGGATTATTTTCTAAAAATTTAATCATATGGTTATCAGTAATAAAAACAGGTTTTCATATAAAACGATCTCAACCTAGTTTTTGAACAGCAGAGTATAAAGGATTATTTCCTCCTCTCTCTACTCTTACACTATTAATTAAGTGAGATTTAAACCTTTTATTAAGACAAATAGCCGATCCTACATATTGAAAACCAGTATCTCTACAAATAAAAATATAAACACCAGATTTATTTGTGTAAGTACTAGGATGATTTTTTCTATCAGAACTTTTAACATAGTAATCCTTATATTCAGTTAGAATCTTGTCTGAAGTAAATACATCAATTGAAAATTCTAAAGATAATAAATGATCACAATTATTTTTTATATACAATTTTACAGGGTCCGTATCTAATAAACTTTCGTACATATTTATCAAAATTTTATGAGCTTGTTCTATATTTTTAGTGTTAATTAATTGTAAACATGGGGCACTAGTAGAAAATTTAGCTAAATTAATCTTTATTTTACGCGACAAACATTATAAACGTAGGTAAAAAAAAAAAATAATTAATAAAATTATAATACTACGTTTGTTATAATATTTGTTGGACTATATATTTATTTTTAATAAATAATTTAACAAAATATACTTTTTATAGTCTCTGAGAATCCAATTTTATATTATAAAAATATAAACATTAGTTTTCTGCTGATTGTTAATATTTCGTAATATTTATTACTAATATTAATGTTCCAGCATATAGTAAGTAGCAGGCCGTTATTTTAACCTGGATAAGCATCAAGTTTAAGAGCAAGAGCAGGAACGGCAAAGGAATGTATAACCAATTTTTTATACTTTTCAATATTTTTAAATTTTATTAAAGTTTATCGACGAATATTTGAATAATAATATAAATTTATAATTTATACAACATAGAAGGATGCATATGTTTAGTCACAATAGATCTTAAATTAGGCATTGATCTTCTTATATAAATTCGCCAACCTGAACTTTGTTTTCAAAGTGTACAATCAAGTTCATACTTAATTACTAGAACATTTAATAATAATGTTGTCTGTTCTAAACTAAAAGAATCAGTACAAAGAACTAACCCTTTATTAACAGCAGAACCATCTCCCTTTATCCAATGAGCTAAAGCAATTGGAGTAAGAAGCTCATAGATATTACTTGGCACAATTTTTATTTTATTTATATAAAATAAATTATAAATATCTGTTAGACAAGGTAGTTGTCGTGTTTGAAAAGCTAACCCTGAAAAAGGTTTACCTTTTCTTATACCAAAAGTTACATGAGGAAAACTGGAGCAGTAATGGCTTAGTATAAAAAATACAAATCAAACATAAGGAGAATTCTTAGTAGATTGTTTAAAGCATAGCCTAGCATTTTTACTATCAGAAGGTAATTGCATTCAACCATCTGATAAAATTAATCGGCGGCTGGTCAGCCGCCGACAAGTGGCGTTCAACCTATAATGTATAACAATAAATTATTTTTAATCAATTTTAATTTAGTTCATCGAGCTAAGCTCGAAAATAAACAATTAAACTATTTTATTTTCTTCCTTTATTCATTCCGTTTTTTATTTTTATAATTTCTTTTAATCCCTCAGATGTTAAATGTGCCTTATTTTTCATTAAATTAGCCACAAGACAAAAGTCATTAAAGTCTTTATATTTTACTCCAATTATTTTATGTTTATAAAAAAATGGAATAAGTTTTTCAGTTAGATCAGAAAATTTTGAAATTTTGTAATCAACTGCTTTTACATTAGATTTTTTATACATTTTACCACATCCGAAGTAAGAAATTAAAGAATTCATTAATTTTTCGTCTCTCAAATGTTGAGTTAATTGAAATACTAATTCCACTTGAACACCTAAACGATTACTTGATGATTTTTTTATTTTTACAAAAAAACACCCCTCAGCATTAGTAAATCCAGATACTCAATAAGGATCAATAATTTTTTGATTTTCAACTACATATCTAAAAACAGGTATAATATTTGGGAAAGAATCTTTTAATTTCTCAGGTAAACCTAAGTTTATTGATCCTTTAATTGCAATTATTTTTTGCAACCCTTCAGGAGTTAAATGTTCTTTTTGATTCATAAGATCTACAACTTGTTTAAATAATTAAAAATCAGCACGCTTTTGAGTAATTAGATGAATATTTTCGAAATGCGGTATTATTACATTAGTTAAATCCTCTAAAGAAATAACTCGATACTGTAAATTGTTTTTACCTTGTTTATAAATTTTTCCTACCCCAAAATATGATTTAATCTGTTCCAAAATAACTCTATCTTTTTGATGGAGCTCAATTTGAAAAATTGCTCGAACCTGTCATCCCATTTTATATTTAGGATCATTCCTAATAAAAATTATGAAAGAACCTTCGCCATCAACAAAACCAGTAATAAAGTAAGGATTTAGTTTATTTTGTAACTCAGTAGAAACAAGGGAAGAATAAAATCTTAATTGTTTAAGTTTTATTGAATTTATTTGAGCACTCACACTCAAGTTTTATAGCTAGTGCAAGAACAGTGAAATGATGTATCAATTATATACTATTTTATTCTTATCCTGCTAAATATAATTACTATATTATTAACCCTTAAATTAATTTTATATAAGTTAGAATAAATTTTAAAAATAACCCGACGATATAACACTTTCTATATGAAGTGGTATTTTAGTCATACTTGACTGAATTCTAGTTAATCTACCGCCTAAAGTTAAACCTAAATTGCTTCCCCAAATAACAACATCAACAGAGCTGACATTTGAATTACCAGACTTTTTTGAATTAGGAGATAGTTTTAATGCTGTAGTAGAAATATTCATACGGCTTAATTGTTTAAAATTTATTGAATTTTTATATAATTTATTGGGGCACTCAAGTTTTATAGCTAGTGCAGGAATAATGAAATAATAATGTATCATAAATTTATACTATTTATTCTTATCTTGCTTATCTAATTTAGCTAAATATAATAATGTATTATTAATCCTTAAATTGGAATTAAGTTTTACATGAATAGGATGAACTTGCCACAATAATTTAAAAATAGTTTTATGGCTAAATTATTATTTATATTTAAACTTAAATTTAATTTAGAATAAGTTGAGTATATAATAACTCTTATTAGAGATTATTAGAAAATACCTTACACCTATATTCTGCCAAGTGTGTAAGGATTTTTTTCAATATAGGCGAAATTCCATCTTTTCGTTGCTCTTTTACACTTTATCAATAAATGATTTAGATCCGCGAATAGCCATTTTTCTTTCGATTATTTCTATATTTGTTACTTTACAGAGATAATTACTCTATCCACACAATATTCTTTGTATATGTGTTTAGTATATAGAACTTTAAGCTTTACCCGGAGTTTGAAATTTTATGACATTATTTAAAACTTACTTAAGGTTTTAACTAGTCAGCGGCTGTGATAATGAAACGAATATGAGTTAATTCTGGAACTATAACTTGATTTAGTCCTATTTATATTTAAAATATTGTAGATTAAAATTAATATTTAACCCTTAGATATAAGCTTAGGATATAACGCCTCGTTTATGTCAATTTTTTTTTCACTTACGTTATAAAAATTTCACGTAGCTATAAGAAAAGGCTATATTTCTGATTAAACAACTTACCAAGATTGGTATACTTATTCGAAATTATATTAAAACTTATTTTTTGCAAAGTGTTAAATTAAGTTTTTGTAGCACCTAATAGGATTTTAAACTAAAATAAAAAAATTAAAGTCTTCCTTTATTCATTCCGGCTTTTATTTTAACAATCTTAGCTAATCCTTCATTAGTTAAATGCTCTTTATTTTTCATTAATTTAGCAACAAGACATCAATCTTTAAAATTTTCGAGTTTTACCCCTTGAATTTTATGATTGCAAAAAAATTTTTGGATTTTTTCGTAATTATCCGAAAATTTTCCTACTCTAAACTGCACTTTGTTGTCGGAGCTAGTAACTAAATTACCGCAACCTAAATAAGATATTAAACTTTGAATTAATAATTTATCACGAGAATGTTGAGTTATTTGAAATATTAATTGGACTATATTTGAAGATTTACTTACAAGAACATGGAAACAACCCTCTCCTGACGTAAAACCAGCTAACCATTCACCATGTGGAATAGTTATTTTATCAACTTGGGGTCTGATAGCGGGAATTACATTAGGAAAAGCTGTTTTTAAACTTACAGATAATCCTAAATTTAAAGAAGCTCTAAGATTAATAATAGCTAGAAGCCCTTTTTGAGTTAAATGCTCCTTTCGATGCATAATCATTATTACCTCCCTTCAAAGAAGATAATCCGCATGTTTCTGAGTAACTAAAGGGTATTTATCAAAATGATGAATTATTTTCATCATTTGATCAAGAGTATCTACCCTAAAATCATAGGCGTCTTTACCCAATTTTTTTATTCGCCCTATGCCTCCAAAATAAGCTTGAATAAGTTTTAAAAGCTCTAAATCTTTTTTATGAAGCCCAATTAAAAATATAGCACTGACTCTTCAACCAAGAAGACGTGTGGAATCTTTATATACTGTAATTGAAAAACAACCCTCTGCATCAGTGAAACCTGTGATAAATCACGGGTTTAATATAGATGGGTCAAAACCAGCACAAGGCGCGCTATACTTTCTTATACCTGAAGTAATTCAAGAATGTTTAACTCTTTTAAATAAAAGTTGTCCAAAAAGAATTACATGTTTTAATCTTTTTTACCTTGAGAGGATAAAAAATTTCCTTATTTTTAGGCATAAGCTAAAGATATAACGCCTCGTTTCTTAATTTTTTTTCAACTTACCTAAATAGTTTACTTATCTATTACAAAAATATTAAAAAAATTTTGGCTATTAGAGTACACCTTACACCATCTATCTAACCACAGCTTTACTATGGTATTATAGGTTTAACTTAATAGATGGCGAGTAACCGTTTACTCTTTGCTCTTTTACACATTATTAAAAAGTGTTTTAGATCCGCGATAACCCATTCTGACTTTCGTCAAATCTCAAAAATTGTTACTGTATCCAGGTGATTAGTCAGGTACCTTTATTTAAATGATAATCAGGTTAGTATTATGAGCTCTTAGGGTTTCCCCGGAATTTGGCTACTATAGAGTAAAGTTTTAATAAAACTTGTTCACTCTGTTATCAACTTCTAACATTCTTAATGCACCGTCTTGTAAATCTTCTTCAGGTACTATATAAGAATCATATTCAATGTTTTCATTATCATCATTTACGAAATCCACGTATTGGTAGCTTCAATATCATTGATGCCATCTTTGCATCAAAATTATTAAGTAAAGGTGATATTTAAGAATCTAAATTATAATTAGTAATAAGAATTAAGATTCATTTAACCCTAATTTATACTTCATACTAGGAACAAAATATGGTAAAGTTAATTCTCTTAACAAAGGCATTGAACTGGCTCTAAAATAAACAGAATCTTTATCTTTAGGAGTATTTCTTCCTTTTTTAGATAATAACTGTCTAGTAGTCTGTAAACCAAACTTAGTTTCCAACATACTTCTAAATAAATCGACTTCTTAGTAAAATTATTAGTAGCAATTCCGACGCCGTCGGAATATGGAAGCCAAGTACCATCATCCATAATAAGAAAAGCTAGAGACATAGGCGTTAAGTAATTGATAAGCTCAGGAGATATTATTTTTATTTTGTTTACATAAAATAAATCATAAAGCCAATTTAAACTACTAAAAGTATATGTGTCAAATTCATAACCATAATATGTTTTTTTTTGTTCCAAGCGTATTTATTAGAGTTTTTTGAAACATTCTTGGTCCCGCATCAGTACAATAACCTCTCATAAAGAAAAATTCATATAAAGAAAACAAATAGTCTTTATGCCGACCGCTCTGGTTAAACCGAAAACTAGTACCGGCTATTTTTGATTTACTTAAATAACCACTTTAATCTTAAAATTTTTATCTCTTATTTTCTTGTGTAAACCATAATTAAAATTACTTTAATCTTTTTATATAACTCATAATTAAAATTACTTTAATAATCTCTTAATGTATTAACACTAGATTTAATTTTCTTAATTTTCTCTAACCCCTCCTGAGTCAAATGTTCTTTATTTTTCATTAATTCCGCGACTCTACAGAAGTCCTGAAAATTTAATTTTTAACTCCTATTAATGGATATTTACTAAAAAGCGGAATAATTATATTAATAATATCGGAAAGCTTAGTGACTACAAAATTGACTCGATTATTAACAGGTATTTCATTTACATTACCACAACCTAATTTTTTTTTATAGTTCAAAATAAAGCTTTATCTCTAATATGTTGAGTTATGTTAAATTTTAATTGAACACCAAATCCCGACTATTCAAGCCAAATCTATATCTTTAGCTAATTCTATTCTAGGTCTTTTTATTAAAAATTTTTCTTTAGAAAAAACTTTCAATAATTCTCCAGTAAGACCATTATTAAGTGAAGCTCGTAACTCTACAATTTTTAAAGCCTTGTTCTATTTTATGTTGATTTTGAATAATTAAGTTAACTATGGTACTAAATAACTCAAAATCTGCTTTCTTTAGGGTTAATAGTTTATATTTATTAAAATGAGGTATAATTATTGAATTAAGATCTTTAGGTGATCTTACAAGATAATTAACTGTACCTCTTTTATTATCTGTATATATTTTACCGACTCCAAAATAGCTTTGAATTTGATTTAATATTTGGATATCTCTACCATGTAAATATATACCAAATATAACTTGCACTCTTCATCCTATTATTCGTTCATTATTCTTGGTGATTGATACAATGAATGACCCCCTCAGCATCAGTAAATCCTGTGATCCACATAGGGTTAAGAAAAATTAGGTTTTTATTGTGTTTAACAACTGTTGAGATATGAAAAAATCTTGAATTTTTAATAAATGTAGTATCTCGGAGAAGACAACCAACTAAAACACTTATGACATCAATGTTATGAGGACCTATTCTATTTTGAGTTGAGGTCTCAATATGAAATTGACGATAATGAGTAATTTTTGTATGGATTTGCCTAGAAAATGAAGTTCCAGCTATAATGAAACTAGAAAACTTCAGAGATAATATTTGATACAAAATACATCGGCAATGCCGATGTAAATCGATTGTACATTAAGCATCAATTATTAAATTGACACCCACAAGTGAGCCAATCTGTTACAACAAATAAATTTACTGACAGTCTTCTATTATTTAAGTATTAAAAATAACATATTGACCGTTTTCACTCGTGTCGCCTAAGGAAAATAATTTAAAGTAATCAATAAAAAACTTATAAATTAAGATTATATTTTATAATATCAATGGCTTATCAAAATAAAACTAAATTTTTGATACAAGAATTTGTATATTCTCACCGATTGTACATTAAGCATAAATTTATTAATTAAAATAATTTACACCCACAAATGACCCAATCAGTGGCAGTATTATATTACTGACAATCTTGTATTATTATTTAATATAAATAATAATCTTTAATTGTTTACATTTGCATCGCCAAAGGAATAATAAATACTCCTTGAAGAATCCCGTCGGATACTTAGAGATAAATAAATTAATATAATTCATTATATACTTTATATATAATAATAAAATATAACTTTATTTAAATTACGACTATCGTTAATATAAAAAAAAATGTTAAGACCAAAGCTTCGCTTTGGTTTATAAGCCTAACTTGTAATACATTGATGGATGTAAATAAGGTAAAATAAGATTCCGCAAGGATGGCATAAATGAACTTTTTATGTAAAGAGAATATTGGCCAATAGTTTCTATTTTTTGAATAGTACAGTCTAAATTATATTTTCATCTGGTACCCCAGATGCAATCTACTTTCGTCTTAAACGATGTGATTGTATACTAAAATAACCTAAAAAAGAGGGGGGGGGGGGAAGGGCTTTAATATTCTTCTCCCTAGTTCGTATATTATACGGATCGTATTTAAAATATGGTAATTATATAAAAATATATAAATAAATTATGAGCTATTAGAAGTTATTTTTATTAATTTTTATTTTTTATATTTTCCTCTATTTACACCTGATTTAATATCTCGTATAAGTTTTAAACCTTCAGCTGTTAAATGAGATTTATTTTTAATTAAATTTGCTATTAGACAAAAATCTTCAAAATCTAATTTTTTTACTCCTTGAAGAGAATACTTTTTAAATAAAGGAATTATTTTTTTCAGTCAAATCTAAAATTTTAGATACTAATAAAGTTGAATTATTTACAAGATTTTTATTTATATTACCACATTTAAGTTTATTAGCTATATTATTAATTAATTGAACATCCCGAACATTTTGAGTAATATAAAAAGATAAACCTACAGCATACTTTAATTTTGAAGTTTTAGATGAAAATAGGTTAATAAAAAAACAACCTTCTGCCTCAACAAATCCGATAATCAGTTTGGATCTTTTATTGTTTGATCTACTACTAAAGGCCTAGGGATTGGTTTAACATCAGGAAAGGCTTGTTTTAATGCATCTGAAAGACCTTTATTTATTGAAGATTTAATTGCTACTAATTTATGTAAACCTTCTATATTTAAATGCTCAGAATTAGAATATATAAAAAAAGCTTCTTTAAATAATCCCCGTACTTTTGAGATATTAAAGGAAAGTTGTCAAAATGATTTAACAATCTTATAATATCTTTTTTTGATCTTATACGAAATTGTACAGCATCTTTTCCTTTACTTGTTATTGAACCTATTCCTCCTAATGAAAATTGAATTAATTCTAGAATTTTTCTATCTTTTTTGTGTAAAACTACCGTAAAACCTAATTCAACTGTTCAACCTAAATTATATCTTAAATTTTTACTAATTTTAACATAAAAACAACTTTCACCATCACAAAACCCTGTTATAAAATTAGGGTTAAGGCTAGTATTTATTAAAGTAGAATAATTGAATTTAGAAAAAACTCTTGTATGAAAATTAGAAATTTTACTTTGTATTGACATAATATTTTTATTTTTACACGTTACTAATGAAAAAATTAAATTAATCTCTTCAATATTATTTAATATAAACGATTTGGGGCCATCAAAGAGACCCTCGGCAAGAATAGACATCGCAGGATCAGCAACTTCCAATTATGTTTAATTTAATTTTAATTTTTACCAAAATAAATTAACTTATTATATTGTTATAAATATTTTAATATGTTATTGCATAGTTTTACTACTAACACATAAAAATAAATTTCGGTAAAACAAAAATAATAAAGGAACTAGTTGTGTATTATCGGGTATCTGTGTTGAGATGAGCTATAATATAACCAAGGCAAAAAATAGATTACCATCATACTCACCTTATTTAATAGGGCGGGAAATAAATATTTATCTTCCTAACTTTAATAAGAGGTACAAAGAAACAGCATAAGTAAAATTTACCTATTTATTTACTTCTTCTTTTTTAATATATAATCGTTGATTATCTAATAAAAAAGGGATATTTTTAATAATTCTTTTAGATACAGTGGAAGGGTCTACGTTTAGAAATTTGGCACAGTCAGCTATAGAATCAAACGAATGAATATTTATTCCGTCTTCGCTTTGAATGAAAACACCAATATTTTTACGGGAAGAGTGATAATATTTATTTAACGATATTATTCACTTTTTACCGTTCCTTAATTCAAAGTTAGAAGATCCATTAAGTAATTGTTCAATTTCAGCTAATAAAAGCGTTCTATCTACAACTGGTTTACCTGAAGTTGAAAGTCTATTATTATTCATTTGGCTTAAAATTTTATCGATTAATTCTATACCCTTTTTGGATAAATGATGGCCTTGTTCTTTTAGTTTAAAAATATATTTTCAATCTTGAAAATCCCACTGTTTTTTACTACGTCAAACTAAATTATCTAAGAAAGGAATAAATATATTAGAAAAATATTCAATTCGTGTAGTTTCAATTCTAGCAGTAGATTTATGGTTTGGATTTGTAGATTTTGAGACGGAAATTCCTATTGCACCGTCATATTTACCATCAGTACCTGGAAGATTTTCGAGATAAGTTTTAATATTCTGCATTAAATTAAAGTCAACGATAGCCTGAGATAAACTAAAGTCTAATCTAAATTTGTTATGCCGATTAATGCTAAAAGAACCTTCCCCTTCTATAAAACCTAGAAATCAATACGGTGTTATATTAATTTCCTTATTCTTAGGCATACTAAAATCAAATCTTTTACGATTCATACCATATTTAATTTTTAGAATTTCTGCGATTAATTGCGAATTTTTAGATTGATTAGTATAGAGCTTATAAGCTTTAGAAAAATCTAAGAAATTAAGCCATTTTGTACCCTGAAGAGGATATTGGTAAAAAATATCAATTAATTTAGCTATATCTTTAAGCCTAGTAACAGTAAAAGATGCAAAATTATTGTATGATCTAACTTCTCCAAATCCTAGAATTTTTTGAATAAAATATAATACACTAATATCATCTTTGTGTAAATTGATTTGAAATTTAAAACTACAAGTTTGGCCTGTAAGAACAATATAAAAAAAACCTTCTCCATCCGTAAACCCACTTAATCAAGAATATGAATTATTAATAGAAGAAGTTAAACCTAAATCTTTGTCTTCTGTAGCTATTGGCTCAGGCTCAGAATAAGATTTTTTTGTTGGAACAACAAAAGTTAAATACCTTTTGGATAAAACCTCATTATTTCTTTTTAGATAGCCAGAATTACTACATAAAATTTGGGTTAGATATGTTAAAGGGCTAATGTTTAAATAACTCTCTAAATCTAACATTAAAAATTTCAATTATGTTATATGATTTATTTTCATATTTCCTTATTTCACAGCAAGGTTCAGACTATGTAATCAACTACTACGTCAACCCTTTCAATATTTTTATTTTAATAGCAAATAAATTGAGTTAGACTGTTTATTTATAATGTTTTACAATAGATTTAATTTAAGTAGTAGTTGGAGGGTGTTAATCTTTATACTAAGCCACAGTTTAATCGTTATATTATTAACTATAGAAAAATTCTTAGTAAATAAAGGTGTATATTACACTTTAGTCGTTGAACATGCTTATTGTTACCTAGGTAAATATTAATACTTTTAACAATAAGATTCGCTTCAAATTAACTCTATAATTATATTAGAAGTTTTCCTTGAAATTAACCCTCTTTTTAGCATAGAGTTATAATATATTCTATGTTGGACTTTAGTTTTTATCCATTAAGTAAAGTAGTTTGAATGATGGGAATGCAATTAAGATTAGAATAACAGCGGGAGTAATTGTTCAGATTAGTTCGATAAGCGTCAATTTTAGACTTTTTTATTCGGGTTTATATATTTTCTTGACATTATTTTTAACATATTGGTTCAACTGATTATTAATTTATTTAACTGAAAATTTATACTTATTTTTAAAGATTTCACCAGATTTTATATATTTCATAACCGTACTTCCGCTAGCTCCTAAAAATTTTCCTGCTCTTCTGGCTGAAGTAAAATTACCTATAAGTTTAAACTCCTCTTTATCTCACTTTTCATATATATTAACAGAAGTTCCACGCTTAGAACTCATTAATAATTTAGTTTCTTCAGAGAATTTTCTACCTAAAGCTTTTTGTTTAATTAATTCTTTGGTTTTTTTACTATGAGTTTTACCAAATAAATTATTATTTTCTCCTAATTTTTTTTGACTCATAAGCTTTTTAGTTTCCTCACTTAAATTCTTTCCATATCAGTAAGAATTTTCTCCTGTATGCACTCCTTTTAAAGCTTTACTGATTTTAGCCTTAGTCTCTTCAGAACGAGTTAATCCTAATGAAGAACCAGCTATTTTTTCAATATTATAAACAGGATTTAAGTTGTCAAAATAATATTGTTCTCTAACAGTTAAATCAAGTTTATCACAATACTCTAAAATAGTTAAAGAAAAAGAAGAATAACCGTGTTTAATAAGAGCTCTACTAATTATAGATTTTGATCTTTTAAGGTAAGCAGTATTAAAATAATTTAAAAATCTGTTATAAAGGTTTTTAGATTGTCCTATATAAAAATCTTTAGTTACTTTATTAGTAAGCATATATATTCCTGGTTTACCTTTATTATCATTTAAAATATTTTTTTTTAAATGATGCATATTAAGATAAACTACCATCTCTTTATTTTTATCTAAAGGATTGTTAATTTTAATAATTTCAGTCTCGGAGGCCGCCTCTTTGTCGGGTGATACCTTAATTAAGGTATCATCGCTAAGCGATGCCGAATTACTATAATGCCTTGAAAACATAAATGAGTTTATAACGAATAAATTTCGTCCCGTCGAAGTAAACAAATTTGTCTAATAATATATATTAAATAAAAAATATATATTTTGGACTATCTCTTTATTCATCGAGTTTCACTCGATGAAACGATCACACGTATAGTCTCTGAGGATTCATTGAGTAACCTCAATGTTTTACCTGCTGATTACATTTTGTTTAGCAAATGTTTTCCAGCATATGGTGAATTTCTACGCAAATATTTTAGGAATTATTAATTAAATATCGATAAAATAAATATTTATTTTTAAATATTTTACGCAGGCACTTTATTATACCATGATTTAAATATTTGTGTGAGATCTTTTTTTTATTAATTTATCATATTAATACATAAGATTAATTTCTGAGTAAATCTTATTATTACATAAAATGTAATAATTTAAGATCTACCATAATTCATGCCAGATTTAATATTTTTAATGAAACTAATATTTTCTTCAGTTAAAGATGAATTATTTTTTTTTATTTCTGCTACTTTAACAAAATCTAAAAAATTAAAATGTTTAACACCTTGAACTGGGTATTTTAAAAAGAAAGGAATAAGAATACCAGATACATCACCAAATTTAGTAATAAAAAAATCTACTGACCTTTTATTGAGATAAACTCTACCACAGCCTAAGAAGTCTACAATACTTCTAAAAAGTTTTTCATCTCGAATATGTTGACACAATTTAAATTGTAAAAGTACTTGAGTGTTATTGTTAGGTTTATTTAGAATTCTAACCAAAAAACACCCTTCAGCTGTAGTAAAACCTGCTAATCAGTTTGGTTCTGTGACTTTAGAGTCACAGCTAAGCTGTGGTCTTGCAATTGGAATAATGTTTGGAAAAGCTTTTTTTAATTCTGGAGATAATCCTTTATTAATAGAAGCTTTTAGTCCCAGTACTCTATGAAAACCTTCTTCAGTTAAATGATCCTTACTTTTTATTATTTCAAAAACCGCTTTAAATAATAAGAAGTCGGCCTGCTTTTGAGTTAGAAGTGGATATTTATCAAAATGGGCTATAATAACACTTATCTCTTTTATAGATCTTACATTATAAACACAACTCCCATTAGATTTGTGATATATTTTTCCTACACCAAAATAAGACATAATGTCTTTCAAAATAGATAAATCTTTGTCAATTATATTTATTTCAAAAGCAAGTCAAGTAACTCATCCTATTTTAACATTATCAGATTTTTGGACGTAGACTATAAAAGAAGCTTCACCATCAGAAAAGCCTGTTAAAAATCAAGGATTCATTTTAAATCTTAATACAGCATGGTCTATCTTATTTTCTATAATTGAAGTAAGATATCTCTTGTGAATTAGATTAGATTGGGTTTTAATAAGCTGGTAATTTGAAAAATACCTAAGAATAAACCTTGAGCGAGTATTTAAATATACTCCCTTATTATCATCTATTCTTTGTTCTTTTACAATTGTAGGCAAATTGGATATAATTGATTTAGATTCGCGATTTAGTATTTTGTTTTCACAAATATTCTGATTTATTATCGTACCTGAATAATTAATTCAGCCAACAATAAATTTTCAAATATTGATTGATAACAGAATCTTTAACAATTCCCCGAAGTTTGATAATAAATGTACCCTAAATAGTGAATTACCGATTCACTCCACACCAGGTGATCTTTTATTAGAATAATTTCTAATTACAGATGCTAACATTCAACCTACACCAAATAAAATTGTTACTAGATAAAACATAATATTATCCGTCTAATATTTGCATAATTAAAATATTAGAATATTTAATTTAAGGTCTTTGATTTGCTTGATATATTATATTTTTATAATATATAAATCTAAATTTAAGCGCTTTACATGAGCTACTAACTATTTTATTCTTTAAAAGATTAAATCTAAAATCTTAAAGAATTCATTCCTGATTTAATTTTTAGTATTTTTTCAAACCCTTCAGAAGTCAAATGTTCTTTAGATGTCTTAATTTTAGCTATTTTTTTTTAAATCTTCGAAATCTTTAGATTTCGACCCTGTAGACTATTCAAAATCATCATAAGTTCTATTTTTATTCATTTTTAATTTAATTTTTATTATCCTTTCTAATCCCTCATGAGCTAAATGCTCTTTATTATTTATTAATTCAGCAGCTTCACAAAAATCTGTATAATCTAAGGCTTTTACACCTAAGATAGGATACTTATTAAAAAACGGAATTATTTTATTTAATAAATAAGGAAAGTTTGATACTTCAAAATCACCTACGGATGTATTACGATTATAATAAACACCACAGCCAAAATATTGTGTGAAACTTTCCATTAATAAAAGATCACGAGAATGTTGAGTTATTCTAAATCTTAATTGTACTTGCTTTCCTAACTTATTAGTTTTAGAATTTTTAACATTAATAAAAAAACTACCTTCAGCGCTCACAAAACCTACTATTCAATAAGGATCATTAATTTTTTGATTCACTATTAATGGTTTTTCTAAAGGTTTAATATTAGAAAAAACAGCTTTTAGTTCATCGGATAAACCTTTGTTTAAAGAAGCTTTTATAGCTATAATTTCTTGTAATCCTTTTAGAGTAAGATGTTTTTTATTTTTAACTATTTCAAAAGCCAATTTAAATAACTGATAATCTGATCATTTTTGAGTAATAAGAGGATATTTCTCAAAATGATTTATTATTAATTCTAAATCTTTAATAGATGAAACTCTATACTGTATTGCATCTTCATTTAATTTTGTAATAAATCCTACACCTTTAAAATGATTATGAATATTATTTAGTAAATTTTGATCTTTTCTATGTAAATTAATTTGAAATCTCAATATTATAGATCAACCTAATTTAGACTTAGTATTTTTAGAAATATTAATAATAAAAGAACTTTCACCGTCGCAAAAACCTGTAATAAATCAAGGATCTAGTATAAATGTCGAGAGCTCTTAACTGGAAGCGCCTCCCACCAACCCTGGCGCTAATAAATTGAATGCGTGCGTGCTAAAAGTCCGAACAGCTGTATAAAGAAATTTATTTTTTTGAATTAATAATGGATATTTTACAGGGGAATTAATTATATTCCCAGAGTTAATAAACAATTTAATTTTTTTTAATAAATAGGCACAAGCGAGTATAAAATAAAGAATAAATTTTCAAGACCTTATGGCAAAATAAGGATTCAAAAATATTATAGGCACAGAAAGCGTTTGGATTATCGTTTTGAATATTTAATTTTAAATTAATATTGATATATTGAATATAATAGGGCGCCACCGAATCTTTTGGTTGAGGATATTTATCAAAAAACGGAATAATTTTTTCATTAATATCGGATAGTTTAGTAACAATAAAATTAACAGCTAATCCTTTATTACATGATTCTACTCTACCACAGTTAAATAATGAAATAAAACTATTTATTAATAAAACATCTCTATTATTTTGAGTGATTTGAAAACCCAGTGATACATTGTTATTTGTTTTAGTTGTTTTTACAAAAAAACAACCCTCACCTTCAGCAAATCCCACCAATCAATTAGGGTCTTGAATATTTAAAAGAACAAAAGCTATTTTAATTATAGTAGTATTAGAAAAAGAATCTTTTAAAGAATTAGGTAAAGCTTTATTCATAGAGGCACGCAGATTTACAATTTTTTGGAAACCATCTAAAGTAAAATGTTCTTTATTTTCTATTAATTCTAACGCCTGTTTAAAAAGTTTATAATCAATTTGTTTATGCGTAATTAAAGGATATTTTTCAAAATGATCAATAATTATTTTTAAATCTTTTATAGAAAAAACTCTAAATTGAACAGAATTCTTTGTTTGTTTACTAATAGTACCGACACCTCCAAAATATGATTGTATTTTTTCTAATAAATTTAAATCTTTATTATGTAAACCTATAGAAAAACCAGGATTAACGTAATAGCCAGTTTTATATTTAGAATTTTTTCCAATAGAAAGATGGAAACAAGCACATTTCAAACATAAATAGAACGAGCTGTAGATTGTTTAAAACCTAAGCATACATTCTTACTTATTTTAGTTATAAAAATTAATCAACCTTTAAAATGAATTAAACCTATAATGATATTTTTTGGCAAGGTGCTAAATAATAATATAACTAATTTGTTTTGAAAATATAATCAAATTAACCCGAGAACTCAATATTTTCCTCATATAGCCAACTCTTTAGAGTTGAATTTTGAGGAACCCATTAGATATTTTGGATTTTTCATAAAAATTAATTAGAGATATATAAATCTTGTGAGGAAAATGATTAAATCTTATCAGATTATAGACATTTTACAATGTATTTAAATTTTACCAATAGAAGAAAACATTAATCCTTTATTTTATATTAATATGTACGACAACAAAGGTCGAATAAAAGTATAAAAATAATTTTTATTATAAAAAAAGTTTTATGAATAAGATATTTAGAATTTTACCATAGAAAGATGGAAACATTATAAACCTAATTTATAAAACATAGAAGGTATAATAAAAGGTAAAACAATTTTTCGCAATATAGGTAAAGAATCTTGAGAAATATATACTAAATATTATATTTTTTGATTTCGTCTTTTTAAATGAATAGAACATTTTAAATCATATTTAATAATAAGAACATTTATTAATTTAACGATATCTTGAATAGAAAAAGAATTAGTATAAAGCACTAAGCCATGTCTATCTCCCATTATTAGATGTGCGAGAGTAATAGGAGTTAATAAATTATAAATATCCTCTGGAATTATTTTTACCCCATTAGGGTAAAAGATAGAATAAAGTTCAGAAAGCGAACGTGTAAAAAGACATAAAGCATAACTAGTCTTACCAATTCTAGTGCTGGTTGTTAAATGAGGACCACTATTACAATAATGAGATAGAATATTAAAGACAAATCAAACATAAGGAGAGTGAGATAAAGATTGTTTGAACCCTAAACGGGCATAATTGCTTCTTTTAGATCCAAAGGTTAATCAACCGTCTGATAAAAGTAACCCTATTATAACGTTCTTTTGATAATAAGGTAATTTTACCATATTACTTTATTGTTTTGTAATTCTACCATTACCTACCGAAGACATTAAGTTTATTCCTCAAACAACTAAAGATGTGCTCTTAGACATTTGTAAAGCTTTTTTACTATATGATCGAATAAAAATTTTAGGATACTTGGTAAATAAAACATTGTAAACCCTAGAAACAAAAAAAGGATTTTCCTAGTAACCCAATTGGATTATTAATATTTTCCATATATTTATTTAATACATATAACTAATATTGTGCACTTTCATCTTATGAACAGCGATATTACAATAAAATTAGCTAAAAATTCATCGAACGTAGTTCGATATTGTATTAAATCAAGATTTAATTTAAATGAATAAATATATCTCCACGTTTTTATGGTATAAATAAAAAAAAAATAAACTATGGATTAATATTGTTTCTTTCAAAACCAGTTTTCCTGGCTACAAAGAACAAACCTTACAGCATTAAATACTGAAGAACCGTCTGCTCGTTGCTCTTTTACAACTCATTTATTAAGAATTGATTTAGATCCATGATATCCCATTTTATTTCCAATGATATTATCATACCTTCAGTCATTAATGAAGCCACCCATATGATTAAATATGGCTTTGATTAATAGAGTTTTAGGAAGTTCCTGGAATTTGACTCTTATACACGAAAATCATGTAATTCAACTAATCCCTCAAATTGCACGGTAGTTATATTCATCATACATAAATTAATAAACAATTTAAAATATAAAAAATATAAATTAAATTTCATAATTTCTTCCTCTGTTCATTACACTCTTAATCTCACGTATTTTATTTAAACCTTCCTCAGTTAAATGACCCTTTTTTTCCATAATTTCAGCTATTTTACAGAAATCTTCAAAATCTTTAGATTTTTCCCCTAAAATAGGATATTTAAAAAAAAATAGTATAATTTTTTGAGTAATATCAGAAAATTTTGATACATTAAATACTATAGCATTTCCATAATGTTTAAAAGTTATTCCACAATTTAAATATTTAACTAAACTTAATATTAATTGTTTATTTCTAATATGTTGACTTATTTGAAATTTTAATTCAACTAAAAAACCTAATCTATGATTATGAGATTTTTTTATTTTGGCTAATACACAACCTTCACCACTAGTAAATCCGGCTAATCAATTAGGATCAGGTATGATAATATTATCCATTTTATATTCAGGTTTTTTAGCCGGTTTAATATCAGAAAAAGTTGTTTTTAGTTGATCAGATAAACCTGTATTTATAGAAGCTTTAATTGCTACAATTTTTCGTAATCCTTCTATAGTTAAATGTTTTTTTAATGATATTAAATCTAATGCTTGTTTAAATAGTTTATAGTCAATTAATTTCTGAGTTATTAAAGGATATTTATCAAAATGTTTAACAATAATTTTTAAATCTTTTATTGAATTAACACTAAATTGAATAGATTTTGCATTGAGTCCCCCTTTACTAATAACTCCTACGTCAAGGCTATTTTGAATATATATTAACAAAGCCTTATCTTTTTCATGTAAATTAATTTGAAATTTAGGTTTAACAGCTCAACCTAATTTAAGTTCTTTATTTTTTATAATAACTATTGTAAAGCAACCTTTTGCGTCTGAAAATCCAGATAAGAATCAAGGATCAATAATTAATTTATTTTTTTCACTTTGTGTAGAAGTCATGGAAGAAAATCATTTTATTTTATTATTAATATGGTTAAATGGGAATTTAACTTGATAGTTTTTTTCAAAACCCGTTAGAGAACATCTTAAAGAATTAAATTTTACATAATTTCCGTATTCTCTTTGAGCTTTTATAGTATTATATACTAATTTAGCTCCGCGATATTCCATTGCATTTTCAGTTATTAATTGAATAACTATACATGGCTTATTAAACCATCAACCATAATTATTTCAAATATGGCTTAGTTTCAATAATTTTAGGATATCTCCGGTGTTTGGAAATTTTACCCGAATTGATAATTTCCCTGTTAATATTATCATATCAGGAGCAGCACTATCTTGGAAATAAAGACCTCAAGGTCTAGGGGCATCACATTGCAGATATATATTTTGAAATAAAATATTTAACATTTTTAAGTTTATTATATATTAGCTAAGTTGATTATTTACACTAATTTTTTATATCTGGGTACGATAATAAATAGAATGAGCTGTAAGCTATAAATTAGATTAGAATAATCTTAAGAGTCCAAATTAGTTTTAAAATAATTATTGGCAATCTTTAAGCTAAACAATTAGTAAATTATTAATACTCATTTTATTAAATTGAGTATACCCATTAGAAGTAATTTAAATTTAAAATATACATTAAAAACAACAACGATAGGTTGAATAATAAAAACAATAAAGGTTAAACAAAGACAAAAATTAATAATTAAAATTTATTATAAATTTTATTTTATCTTAAAAGATAATAAGGCACGTATCGAAGACGCGCAGCTGCGCAAAATGCTAGAATCTATAAAATTAAGCGAAAAAATATTAAAAGTCTTAGATTTTAGGATATTTTAATTACGTATTAGCAATTTTTAAATAAATAATCAAATACTCATTATATTAATTAAAAAAAGTATATCCTTTTATTTATTTTTTTCCATTTAATCTAATTATCATCATTATCAGATTCATCAGATGTGTTATCCTTATCAGATACATCAGATATGTTATCCTCTACTAAAATATTATTTATTTCTTTCTGTTTTTTTTTTAATTCATCTACTAAAATTTTTAATCTTTCTTCAGCATGATATACATTAGATGAATGCATTACAACGACTTTTGAATCTGGATCATTATTAGCTCATTGATCATCAGCGTCTGTATCATCTGTTTGTTCTCTTATAGTATCTATTAATCTATTATATTCACCTTTTGTTTTTTTTAATTTATTAGAATCATTTGAGTATCTTATATATTTATCAATAATAAATCTATCCCTAAGATCATCCCTCAATTCTTTACTTACAACAAAACTAATATTAAGTTCCTCACCTTCATATCGTTCAGGTCTATCTTCACCTTCAGATTCGTCATCATTAGTTCCTCCCATACTAGCTTCAGGAACATTAGGTTGGCTAGATTCAGGAACATTAGGTTGGCTAGATTCGTCATCATTAGTTCCTCCCATACTAGCTTCAGGAACATTAGGTTGGCTAGATTCGTCATCATTATTTCCTCCCATACCAGCTTCAGGAACATTAGGTTGGTTAGATTCGTCATCGTTAGTTTCTCCCATACTAGCTTCAGGAACATTAGGTTGGCTAGATTCGTCATCATTATTTCCTACCATAGTAGCTTCAGAAATATTAGAATGGCTAGATTCAGACTCACTATTCGGCAAGCTGTCATCGTTGTCTAAAATTATTAATCAAGCAAATATAGATAATAAGAATATAGACACACCTAATATATTAATACTTAGCATATAACTAATAAAAATTAAACTTAAAATAAATAGCAAGAAATATAAAAGTATATTTAATTCTAAAGAGTAATTACTAAAAAGTATAGGTACACTAGAATAAACCATATTTTTATAATTTTTGGGGTTTTTATTAATACTCTGTCCCAAAGTATATACAATTACTTTTTTATTGTATATACTCTGTCCCAAGGACAGAGTATATACAATTACTTTTTTATTGTATTTTCTACTAAGTTTATATAATTTGAAAAAAGTACGAATGACGCCGATTTATTTCCTAATGTAATTATTATCGCTCCAATCATAGCGAGTAAAAGTACAACAGACATTATTAATAACCACATAGCATGGCTAGTATATATAATATTCATGACATACAGAATTTTAATTCTTATCAGATTTATCTTTAATATAAAATTTTTAATTATTTCTTATAGTAGTTTTTATTTTTTGAATTTCATTTAATGCTAAAATAAGATGAAATTTGTTTATTCTTAATTCAACGACCTTACACCAATTTATATAATCTTCACGTTTAAATCATTGGATAGGATAAATATAAAAATAGAATAAATTTTTTCGTAAATATCAAAATTTAGTAATTACATAATTAATGGCTCCTTCATTTTATAATACCTCTGAAGCCAAAATAGTTTACTAAACTACCCATTAGGTTTTTCATTGCGTCGCACGCATCGCAGCCCACGTAAACGTGGGTTGCGACGAATGTTGAATCAATTTAAATCCTAATTTTATTCATCTTATTTACGTAGGATAGTTTTATGTAAATTTACATAAAACAACCTTCAGTTGAAGTAAAGCCAGTTATTAAAAATGGATCATTGATTGTTCACTTGACAATAAATTATCTACCTTTAGTTTTCACGATGATTAAATTTACTATAAAAATATATAAATTTAAACTAGCCCAAACTCATAAAATTCATTTATCTTTTACTATTCATACCTCCTTTGATTTTATTATTTTTTTTTTCCAATCCTTCCTTTGTTAAATGACCCTTATCTATTCATATAGATGCTGTTTCACAAAAATCGTAAAAGTCTAAAGCTTTATTACCGTAGATAGGATACTTTTTGAATAATGGAATTATTTTTTCAGTCAAGTCCTCAAATTTGGTAATTTTAAAATAAACCGCAGTTTTATTAGAATTAATGTAAATTTTACCACAATCTAAATATTGAGTTAAGCTTTCTATTAATTGTAAATCTCTATAGTGTTGAGTTATAAAAAAACTCAATTTAACAGCTTGCCCTAATTTTTGATTTAAAGTTTTATTAATATCTACAAAAAAGCAGCCTTCACCGTTAACGAATCCAACTAATCAATTAAGGTCAGGAATTTTTTTTATCTTTAACTACAGGTTTCAATATTGGAGTAATATTAGGAAATGTTTTTTTTAATTCATCTGATAAACCCAAATTTATTGACGCTTTAAGAGCGACAATTTTTTGTAAACCAGAAAGAGTTAAATGTTCTTGGGTTTTTAACAAATAAAAGGCTTGTTTGAAAAGTTCATAATCTGCCCGTTTTTGAATTATTAATGGATATTTATCAAAGTGGTCTATAATTAGCTGTAATTCACTAATAGTTTGTATTTTATATTGAATAATAGATTTTGATCCCATTTTATATATTTTTCCGATATTAAAATGATTTTTAATATTTTCTAATAATTGTTTATCTTTTTCATGTAAACCTATAGCAAAATCTAGTATTATTCTTCAACCAGTTTTCGCATTTTTTTCTCTATAGAAACTAATATTAAAACACCCTTCACCATCAGCAAAACCAGTGAAAAATCAAGGATTAATTAAATTCTGGTTTAATAAACTACTAGATTGAAATAATCTTGTATATTAAATTTATTAGAAAGGATTCTGGGTTGATATTTATTTTTATAAACCATTAGAATATTTTTTAACTGCAATATATTATTACAATAATTACCTATTATTCGTTGATCTTTTACAACCGTATTATTTTTCACTCACGTTACTATATTGGTTGTTTTAGATACACGGTATTTTATTTTAGTTTCCGTTTTATTTTGACTTATCACCTTACCTATATTATTAGTACAGTCACTTACAATTTTTAAATTATATTTAGGTATCAAAAGTTTTAAAAAGTCCCTGTAATTAAATAATTTTAGGCACAGTAGTGATTTCCCACATCACAAAGTACCTATAGCCTTTATATCATTTAATGCTCCTATGCTACTATCTCATATATCATAGCTACTATGAAAAAAATTTTTATATCAAGAAGAATCTTTTAGAGTAAAAAAGTTTAAGTTAAGAGTAATAGAAAAATAAATAATAGTCGATATAATTAAACCTAAAATCAGACTGTTGAAATTTTCAGTATGTAATTCAGAAATTCTAATATTAATTAGCATCAGAGTAAAAAGGAATAATATAGAAACAGCCGAAATATACACCAATATATAAGATAATCCTATAAATGATACACCAATTAATAATAAATAACCGGATATAATTAAAAACAAAAGTATTAAATGTAATACGGAAATAATAGGATTTCTAGTTGTTATAACAAAAATACCAAATATTATACTAATTATATTAATTATATTTAATCAAATAATTGAATAACCATTATTATATATTCCCGAGTAAATTGCATATAATATATCATTAATTTTTAAGGAAAAGAAAGCCAAATTATTTAGAGAAAGAATAGATAAGGGGGAAAAAATTATACTAATTATCGTTAGTAATTTATAAACTCTAAAAAAGATAAAAAAGAAACATAAGTCATAATAGTGATTTTAATAATTTAATGTTCTATAATTTCATAATTGTAATTATGAGTAAAGAATATTAATAAATATACATTACTAAAATTAAAGATACGTATAAAAATTTAAGGTCGCCTAAGGCGATGATTAGGCGCGCATGCGCCTAATCATCTTTTTTTTTTTAATTCATCATATATTTACCTAATTATATGTAGGCTAGCTATAAAAATTTAAGATGTCCACGGATGTTAACCGCCTGTTTCACAGGCGGCCAACTAAATTATAAAGGTAATAAATATATTTATTAAATATCATTAAAAAGATATAATCATATTAATAATTTGTATAATTAATCTATATAATAAATTACAGTTAATAAAATATTATATTTTTAGCATTTCATTTAATTTTTTTAAACTTCACTACCTATGGACCTTTAAAAGTGGTTTCAAATTAAAAATGTATATTAAATATATTTAAATAACAACGAAGGTTGAATAGTAATAACTATAAAGGTTTAATTTAATATAAAGTTTATTTTATCTATATAAAGATAATGGTGACACGCACTGATTAAAATATTTTTATTAGGCGCGCTGCATTTTTGATCATCGTTATGATAATCATGGATGTTATATAAATTAGGTGGAAAGAATATTAAAAATCATCGCCATAGGCAAAGAAATTAAGTATATTATTATTGATCTGAATTGATAATTTAAATTAGAAAATAAATAAAATTTTCATCGGCTAATAAAATATTATTCATTATAATCGGTGGGCGCCAAGGGCGCGTACACTGAATATTTACCAATATATCTCATACTTTCTGATGCGGAGTAGTAGCCGCTTTAACAAAATAGTATCTTTGCTTGTTAATATTAATGCCTTAGTAATTATTCGCCTTTTTTATACATAATTTAGTTGCCTTTATTAACTCTTTTTTCTACAAATTTTTATTATTTTATTTGTCAATAATTTTAGGAATTATATACTATATATTAAATTTTTCTTTTATTTAATAATTTAAATACAGAATCACTCACTGATGAACGTAACCATTTTAAATTTATTAAATAAAATAAACTATATAACATAACAAGTATTAAACTGTTATCAAAGCTATAAATATATGGAATTGAGATATAAAAAGTTAAACCTACTAAAATATATAAAGCATAACTAGTAATAACACCAGTATCTAAACTACTAATACTTTTTCCTAAATATAGTAATCCTTTCTCTAATCCATATGGACCTATTAATTCTAAAGATCCTCTGTCTAATAATTTAGTTGTTTGACCTCCTAATTTTAGAACAACCCCAGTAATATATTTATTGTAAAACATTTCTATATAAAACCTTTGGTTAAAGAAGCTAAATATTTTATTACCTAAATAAGAATACTTAAAGTTCATTAAAGATCTAGGTAAAAACTCAGAAATTATTAAAGCAAATAAAGAAAAAACAATTGTAAATACAAAAGGTAATAACTTATACATAGTTGGCACGGAAAATTCTGCGTCTATACTAATTTCATGAGATGGGTGAATAAAAATACTATTATCCATAAAGAAACTAGATCCTAATCCTACGTAAATATCTTTAGTTATATAACCAAAGAAAATAGAGAATACAGCCAAGATTATCAATGGAATAGTTAAGAATAAGTCACCTTCATGTGCATTTCGATAATATACCAACGGACCGTGTGGATTAGTTAAGAAAGTAAGATATAGAACTTTAATTGAATACAATGTAGTAAATGAAGCACCAATAACAGCTATGAAATAAACAGCAGTGCTAGAGAAATAATATTGTCCATAAGACAATTCGAGTATAAGATCCTTTGAGTAGAATCCAGTCATGTACAAAGCTAATAAAGTTTATCACGAAAATATATACCTTAGGTATATAATATACTAATAATTTTAAAGGATATGATATTTTAGCTGAAGGTAAATCATAACATCGACCAAAGGTCGATGACAATGAAAATTTATTTATAATAATTATTACAGAATTTATTAGGTCTTTCTTCCTCTATTCATACCAGATTGGATTTTTTGAATTTCCTTCAATCCTGAAGTTTTTAAATGCTCTTTATTTTGTACTAATAACGCTACTTTTTTGAAATCCTCAAAATCTTTAGCTTTTACCCCTATTACTGGATATTTTTCATAGAAAGGAATAATTTTTTTAATAAGATCTGGTAATTTACTTACAATAAAATCTCCAGCCAATCCACCTGTTCTTTCTCTGTATCTACCACAATTAAAATAATTTTTTATGTTTAAAAGAAGCTGTATATCTCTAGTATGTTGAGTAATTTGAAATACTAATTCACATAAACTTATTGAAGTTGTGGATGATTTTCTAACTCTAACCATGAAACAACCTTCACCACTTGTAAACCCTGCCACTCATTGAGGATCTGAAATCAATAGATCTTGAATTAAAGGTCTTGCTATAGGAATTACATCAGGAAAAGCCTCCTTCAATTGATAATTAAGACCTTTGTTCATGGAGGCTTTAATACTAATTAATTTTTTTAGTCCTTCCATTGTTAAATGAGATCCTATCATATAACCCATAGCTAATTTAAATAACTCATAATCAGACCGTTTCTTGCTAATTAATGGGTATTTATCAAAATGAGCAATTATTACTTCTAATTCTTTAATTCCATATACTTCAAATGAGACTGCTGTAAGCCCAGCTGTATAAATCTTTCCTATACCTAACTTTAATTGAATTAATTCTAAAATAGCTTTATCCTTACTATGTAAACATATCTGGAAAGAAGGTCGGACCAATCAACCAGTTTTATATTCTTTATTTTTTAGTATAGAAACTCGAAAACAACCCTCAGCATCAGTAAATCCTGTTAGTCATCAATCCGCTAGAGAAGAATTATATGAAATATCGCTTGTACTTTTTAAAGAAAGTTGATTAATGTTATTGGAATTTGAATAACCAGCAGATAAACTAGAAAAATTTCTTTTTCTATGGAAAGAAGCTAACCCAAATTCTTGAGTTTTATATCCTATAAATCCATTAAGTATATTATTTG
The DNA here is from genome assembly GCA_036971725.1 of Arthrobotrys conoides. Classification (NCBI taxonomy): domain Eukaryota; kingdom Fungi; phylum Ascomycota; class Orbiliomycetes; order Orbiliales; family Orbiliaceae; genus Arthrobotrys; species Arthrobotrys conoides. Next base: position 230,874 of record JAVHJM010000016.1, on the reverse strand, counting down.
AAATGAAGGGAGTCTTATTATTTGATAATTTATTTCTAAATTCTTTAGAATATGCATTATACACAGAAATAAAAATTTTGTGTAAACCACCGTCTATTCGTTGCTCTTTTACAGGCTTTATAAAGCCTGATTTAGATTCGCGGTAATCCATTATTATTTTGCAATAAATCTTCTGATTTATTACCATACACCAATAATTACTTGGTTCACTTATGTAGCTAGGTATCAGAAGCTTTAGATAATCCCCGAAATTTGATGGTTGTTCCCGCAGAAGCAGTTTCCCAAAAAGCTCAGCAGGAAATGCGACTAAACTAAGAGAAGCTATCATCATGACTGAATAAGTTAATGGTAAAATTGCACGTAATCCACCATATTTTCTAAAATCTTGATTATCAGCCATAGCATGGATAACAGAACCAGCACCAAGGAAAAGTAACGCTTTATAGACAAATTTTAATTTTTTTAAAATTTAGGGTTATCAGGCAGATTAGACAACTGTTCTTTATTAAGTTTAAACTCAGCCCCTATTTTAGCCACGGCAGCTGGAAAAAACTTAATAAATATATCTTCATTTATGTATTTAATACCATTCTTTGTAATAGTATTATTATTTCTATTACGTCTTACTGTACCTCTATCACCAGCTTGACTATTATTAGCATAATATTTAACTAATCCTGTTAAAGTATCAACTGCAAATTCTTATTATTTATTGTAAATACCTCCACCCCTTGTCAAACTGAAAAAAATTAAGTTGATCTTCCTCTATTCATTCCTGCTTTGATTTTACGAATTTGAGATAAACCTTCTGGAGTTAGATGTTTCTTTTCTTTCATTAACTCAGCAACTTGGCAAAAATCTTTAAAATCTTCTGCCTTTACTCCTAGGATAGGATGTTTAACGAAAAATAATATAATATTGGTTTCAAGATCGGTAAACTTATCTACTCGAAAATATACTGCTTCTTTACTAAAATAAACGTTTCCACAGTTTAAGTATTCGATAAAATTTTTCATTAGTCGTTCATCACGAACATGCTGAGCTATAGAAAACCCCAACCTTACTCCTTCACCTAATTGACTTTTATATTTATAAATATTTATAAAATAGCACCCCTCGCCGCTAGTAAAACCTGCAACTCATTGAGGATCAGGTATTTCGGGTTATCTACTAAAGGTCTCTTTACTGCCACCGTATCAGGAAAAGCTTCAGTTAAGGATTTTGATAATCTTGAATTTATACTTGCTCGTATGTTAAGAATAGCTTGTAATCCTTCTGGATTAAGATGTTCCTTACGACTTATCATCATAAATACTTCTCTTCAAAGTAAATAATCAGCAAGCTTTTGAGAGATCAAAGGGTACTTATTGAAATGTGAAATTATAACTTTAATTTCTTCCAATGAACCTACAATTAAGTTCACTGTATTTCTCTGGTTATTGTAATATATATTTCCAATACCACCAAAATAAGCTTGAATAGATTTTAAAAGCGACAGATCTTTATGATGAAGATCAATTTTAAAGCTAAGGTCAACTTTTCACCCTATTTTATGAGAAGAAGATTTTCTAATAACAATTATAAAAGCACCCTCAGCATCCACAAAACCAGTAACAAAAAAAGAATTTAGAGAACTAATTTTCTTACCCTTTTCAACCTGGCTAATACCACTACTAAATAACCGCGAATAAGGGTTTAAACGAATTAACGAAGGGGTAAACTCAGAAAAGTCTGTTTTTAAACTTTTACGAATATAACCAGAATTTGCTAATAAAGGAAAAAAAGCTAATAATTCATAGAAATTACTATCAAAAATAAAAATATAGACATTATGTTTATTATTTTAGGATTTAATTAAATACATTAATGTATATTGAGTATAATATTTATTTTTAAAACTATATCAAGACGTTTAAAATAAAGATTACCTAACTCAATATTAACTAATTTAACCTTAACCAAATAAAATTCTTTACCTATTCTATTATTAAAAAAATTACTTTAATTTATGGTTATATATTTTTTAGGTATAAAATTTTTGCTTTTTTAGTGTTTCCAGGTAAATACTCAGGGTGTCTACAAAAATAAAAATTACCTAGTTCAGTGTTAATACCACCTGGTTTAACCAAATTAAAGTATCTTCCTATTCTATTATCAAGAAAATTCCGTTGTTGATTTAGAGAAAGCCCTTCCCACTCTCTATCATTTGGATTTAAATCCTTTCATAATTCACGTTGATTATTATAAATACCCTTAATTTCTAAAGTTTCCGTTGTAAAAACATATATTTTACCAGGAATTAGATCATATAAAGATTTGTCTCTTAGTTCAATTAATTCATATTTATCTTTAGGTTTTAATTGAGAACTTAAAGGTTCAAATCTTCAAGGTACACCTTTTTCCTTTAAATAATGTTTTTTCCTTTATCATCTGTTATATTTATACCTTTATGTCAATCCATATTATTTCTAACCGCACCGACTGATATATTTAATTGATCCGCTAAAGAATTATAAGAATTAGACTCTCCTAATAGTATAGTCCCTTCTTTATCTAATCAAGCTTGATAAACATGAGTTTCATCTAAACTTAACATCATATCATTAGCATCTCAAGCAAAATTAAAAAATATAATATCTTTTAGCTTTTCATTCTTAATATTTAAATAAGGTTTATAATTAGAATATAGACTTTGTTCTAGTACACGACTAACATATTGCCCAAATCCTTGTAATATTTTTGAACCTCCCTTACTTAAACTAAATGCATAATTAATATTATATCACTCTTGGACTATGTTATCATATGTAATAATAGGAGCCCATTTAACAGATGATATGCCCCCATTAGCTAAAACTCATTCATGTAAATGAGATTTTAAACGATGACCGTAAAAACTGTTTATATGATCGTAAAGACGATCTTTACAAGAAATAGCTGAACCTATTCCATAATTACCTGTTTCTTTATGCACAAAACAATAAATTCCTGAACAATCACCATCTATTACTTTTTGATATTTTAAAGGCAAATCATACATAATGTTAGGTTTTATTGTATTTAAACTTAATTGCATCTTAAACTAACAACTAAGCTGAGTATTTATAATTTTTTAATCCCACAACAAAATCTTTACAAATCACTTTAAATCATACTATAAGAAAAATCCATATGTTGTATTATATAATTCCTTTATTCCTTATTATCAATTTTTATTTTATTAATTAATTCTAATCCTTCTACTGTTAAATGCGCTTTGTTCTTAATTAACTCAGCCGCCTTGCAAAAATTAAAATATTTTTTATTTTTAACACCATAAAATTGAAAATTATTTAATAACGGAATTATTTTTTTTGCTATATCAGAGTAAGCAGCAACAATAAAATCTCCAGATAAACCATTTGGTCTTACCCTATATCTACCACACCCAAAGAAATCAATAAAACTAGTAAGAAGTTGTTCATCTCTAATGTGTTGTGTAACTAGAAAAACTAATTGAACGTGTTTTCCTACTTTAGTATTAGAATTACCAACCAAAATTGGAAAACTTCCTTCAGCTTCAATAAATCCTACCTACCAATTGGTATCCATAATTTTTTTATTTAAACTTAAAGGTCTAACTATTGGTTTAAAATTAGGAAAAGCTAACTTTAAACGATCAGATAAACCTAAATTAATAGCTGATTTTAGACTTACTAATTCCAGTAAACCTTCTTGAGTAAGATGTTTTTTGTCTTTTAATAAATATACAGCCTGTTTAAACAATTCAAAATCTATAAGCTTCTGAGTAATTAGCGGATAATTTGAAAAATGAGGAATTATTACATTAGTTAAATCTTTAACAGAGGTTACTCTGTATTGGCACGCATTCTTATCTTGTTTAAAGATTTCACCTACACCAAAATACTGTTTAATTAACTCTAATATTATCCTATCTCTTTCATGCACACCTATTGAAAATACTGCTCGAGTACTCCAACCAAGAGTAGATTTTAAATTTTTTTGAAAAGAGATAAAAAAACTAGCCTCACCATCACAAAACCCTGTAACATAATAACCATTAAGACTTTTTTCAGGGATACCTATTTTGTTTAGATCATCAAAGCTTCTTGATGACCGAGCGAAATATGAGAATCGCCGGGCGCACATTATTATATTTTTTGTATTTGAAGACCAAGACCACCTTTCAGTACTAAGCGAAATATTCATAAAAATTTTTATTTTTTTTGTTATATTATAGTCTGATCTCCGACAACTCCACTAATATTTTTAAATAATTCCTTAAGCGTGTTTATAGCAAAATTTAAACTTGTTTTATTCTAAAAATTATATAATCTTTAAAAAATTAAAAATTTAAACTTTTTACCACATATAATAATTAGATACAAATGGATATTAAATTTAAGATTTTATAAATTGCTTTTTAGAATTAATTTCCACTATTTATAATTCAAATTAAAAATTTAGTTTTTGTTACATGATTCCAACAAAGGGTTTTTTTGGTTAAAAAGGGTAAATATAATTAAAAATGATTAATAGATATTATTGCATAATTTGTTACATTATTATTTAAATAAATATAATCAGTTCCAATATATGATTTATTTCTTAAAGTTAAAGTAAATGACGATAATGTTGAGTGATGTGCATATTAAATCTAAATAATTTATTATAACGGTTATTTAAAAACTCGTACAATAAATTATCTCCTTTAAAACTGGAACTATCGTTTTCAGGTAAAAGGTTTATCATGTTAATTAAATCATGTGAAGCCTTTATACCTTTCTTTGTTAAAAACAAGGGTAAATTTAATTTATTTTGATCATGCATATTATATATAATTTTACTTAATAATACACCTCCTCTAGATTTATCATCTAAAATTGTATAAAAAGAAGGGTGTATTTTTAAATTATTTTCATTATTATAATTATTATTATGATCATAATTTTTTGTTGTCAAATATCTAACGAAATATTTAGACATCTTTATTGATAAATTGGGGCTTAAATAAAATAAACCCTTATCTATAATATATTTTAATATACTATGATAATAGTATAAATTATTTAATAAACCAACTGAAAATAAAATCAGAATATTAATAATATAGGCAATAATTTTATTTAAATTATACAATATTCCATTTAAATCTTTATATTATTTTTTTATCTAGCTTTTTTCTCTACTAATTATTACAGTTAGAGAAAAAATAATAAAATAACATATTGTTAATTTCTTACTGACAATAAATATTATTAAAAAAGTTATTTAAAATATATCAGTAAAGAAATATAGTATAATTTCTACAACATATCACTATGTTGATAAGACCATATCTTAAAATAGGTAAATCTTTATTTATTATCATATAAATGCTACATTGCCTTTATAAATAACTTATTTTAATATTTGACCCTATGAATACAAAACAAGTAAATTTATCTAAATAAAATTTTGAAGTATATGATTAAAAGGGTTACAATATTTTCAAACCCTAAATTTTTGACGTATGGTCGTTGAAGGTTTTATGTAATCATATAAAATTATAATATATAATTTTTACATAACTTCCCTGCGAATTGTCTCAATAATATAATTAATAAGATATTTCAGCAATTAATCAAATTTTACATGCTCCCTATAAATAAAAAGCATGATTTACCAAGTGAAATAAAGCAACATTATAGGAAGATAAACCTACAGCTATTACCATCATACCTAATTGCAAATTATTATCATTTAAAATACAAAAAAATATATGTTTAAATGACATAATGTGGACCATTTCTTTATTAATCTTGGAATTTTTCTCATCTATCTTTAAACTTAATTCATTCATTTAATTTGATTATATCTTTATTATTTTTGCTAATTCTTTTCAAATAAAATTCTTTTATTAAATTAACTCTTTTCATCTTTTCTGTTCTTAATGGATATTTACTGAAATAATTATCAATTAAATTAAATAATTCTGCTTTTCTATATACAACATATTTAAATGCTTCAATCTTAGGACTAAGAATATCAACTCTACCTCCATAAATATCTATTAATAGTTCTAATAAAAATTTATTTTTTTGAGATATACTTATAAATACTTGCCCAGATGATTCACTAAAATAAATTGATCCATCACTATCTATGAATCCACTTAATCACCCATCATTAAAAGATAAATTTTCAGGGTATTTTAATTGTATATTAAATTTAACACATAATTTATTAATTTGTAATAAACTTTATAAATATCTTTTAGTATTCATTCTAGATTTAATTAATTTTATTTTATCTAACCCCTCTGTGGTTAAATGAGATTTATTACTAATACAATATGCTACTTGTTTAAAATATTCAAAATCCTTAAGTTTTGTTCCTTGAAGGGGATATTTATCAAAGAATGGAATAATAATCTGTGACATCGGAAAATTTAGTAACAATATAATAACCTGCAGCTGCATTTTCTCCATATTGTTTAGAATATCTTCCACATCCAAACTAGTCAATAAATGTTTTTAATAAAGCTACATCACGTTCATGCTGTGTAACTAAAAATTTTAAAGAAGGTGTTTCTCCTATTTTACTAGTGGATTTTTGAATATTTACAAAAAAACACCCTTCAGCGTCTACAAAACCTGTAAATCAATTAGGCTCCTTTATTTTTTTATCTGTAACTTCGGGTCTATCTACAAAGATAAGATCTGAAAAAACACATTTTAAATCGTCAGGTAAACCTCGATTAAGAACATTTTTTAAAGATATAATTTGTTTTAATCCTTGGTTAGTTAAATGTTGTTTATCTTTAACTAAATTGAATACTTCTTTAAATAATTGATAATCTGATCATTTCTGTGTAATTAAAGGATAAGAATCAAAGTGATTAATTATAATTTGTAATTCTTTAATAGAACTAACTGTATAAGAAATATAATTAGGCCCTTCACCTATAACACCTATTTCAAAATAATTTTTTATTTTAATTAAAAGATTTTTATTAGTTAAATGTTGTTTAATTCTAAAAGATAATTCTACAGAATAACCTATATTTAACCGAGATGTACGTCTAATACTAACTATAAAACTACCTTCACCATCTGTAAAACCTGTGATATATCAAGGATGTAGTTTTATATCTTGTTTTTTTGTTGAAAAAGTTCTTTCAAACAAAATTTTACCTAGTTGAAAATAAGCTAAAGCAGTCTCCATATATTTAAATTGCGAAATACCAGATCTTCTAATCAAACCAAAATTTTGCGGAATCAATTGTTTATTAATTTTTTTATTTAAAAAGTTTATCATGTTATTTATTTATTATTTAAAAACCTAAGAGACTGGTCGCTATCATATAATATATATTTAACTCATTGGACGGGCGAAAACGCCCAACCCTGATCTTACCCCACAGTTAGCAATGTAATAATCCTTTTGATTATTTCCCTTTGAATAGAGAGACCCGATAATTTAAGGCAGAGTAACCGACTGTCTTTTAAATCTTCGCATATCAACTCGCAAATCGAAGAGAGCCCTTAAATATCTGGCTAGACTTACCGGAGTCTTTTAAATCTAACTTTCCTGTCGATGCTGTACTTCTGATCACGCCTGACATGGTTAAGAGGATTTCAAACCTCACTTATGACGTTAAGCCCTGGCCGGAAGAGAAGTCTCAATTATTAAATATAACTCAAAATAAACTAAGAAGGTTCATCCTTCACATCAGTTAAGTGTCCTATATATCACTTAGACTTTAGATAGATATTACAACGTTTTTCCCTCTTTCGAAGGACGTTGGTAAGTTATTGAACCATTGAACCTATGGTTCAATGGTATGGTAACTTTAGTAGAATAAAAAGCTTTTTTTTAAGGATTTCTTAGAAATCCGTTTACATCATTTATTAATAGAATTAAACCAGCTCTATGTCTTAATTTATATTTAAAAGCATTAGCATTTGAAATTTGTTTTACTGCTCCACCATATCTATGTTTTATCAAATATAGTGCTTTTTTATCTCTAGCATCCATAGTTATTTCACAACTATTATAACCTTTTTTAGTTAATAAAAAATAACCATCACCATCTATTAATCCAGCTAATCACTGTTTAAAAGATAAATCATTATTTATATTATTATTAGGTATAATATTTTCTTGCTCCACATTAATATCATTTTCAAAACTATCATTATCACTATCATTATCTAAATCCGTAGAATCAGAATCTAAATAGTTTTTGTAAAAGTCTTCATTTTCTGGAGCAGCCGCAAAATTTAATTCTAAATAATTTATGTTACTAGCAAACGTAGGAAGAGCAAACCTAAAATAATAAAAATATAATGTTTAAAGATAAATGTTAAATTAATTATACTTAATTTAACAAAGACTAATATCAAACGTATGGCCTCTGAGATTCCTACTAACTGATTAATTAATTTATACATTAAACAATAAAAAATGGGGGGGTAATTTTCTTTATCCCTAAAGTATTATTTATAATTTGTCTCATTGATTTTTAAAATTTATCCACTCATTGAATTTATCGAGTCGATTAATATTCAAAAATCTATGATCACTACAAAGATAAAAGGTATTAATTAAATTAAGTTTAGCTGCTTTACATGATTTCAAAGGATAAATTTGAAAATAATTATTTACTAAATTTAATATTTCTTTTTTTCTAAAAATAGAATATTGAAACCCTTCTTTAGAACTAAGAATAGAAATTCTTCCACCATATAAATTTTGTAACGGGTCTAATAAATATTTATTCTTTTGAGTGACACTAATAATTAATTGACCTGACTTTTCATCTATATGAAAAGATCCATCTCCATCTATAAAACCACTAAATCAACCATTATTATATAATAATAATAAAGGTTCTTTAAATTTTATATTATATTTTACACAAATTTTATTCATTTGAAACATTCTTGCAGGATTTCTAATAGACCCATTAACATCTTCGATTAAATTAATTAAACCTTTTTTATGTTGTAATTTATATTTTAATGCTTTAGATCCGGATATAGACTTTATAGATCCACCATATTTATGTTTTATTTCATACAATGCAGATTTATCTTTTATATTAGCAACTAATTTTAAACTAGGATGACCTTTTTTTGTCAAAATAAATTGACCATTAGCATCTATAAATCCCCCTAATCACTCATGAAAATTTTTTTGGTTATCTTTCTGGTTATTAAGATTACGTACAGTAGAATAAGATCTTTTATTTACTTTTGACATTATAGTAATTAAAGATCCTATTTTTACCTCTCTGCTTTTGTTCATTATTAATTTGATTTGTTTAATTTTTTCTAACCCTTCCAATTCCAAATGAACTTTACTTTTAATTAATTGCGCTGCTTTATTAAAATCTGTAAATTCTTTAGATTTTGATCCAATAAGTGGATATTTCTCAAAGAATGGAATAATTTTTTCATGTAAAAATTTTAATTTTCAAACAACAAATTCAATCGCCCCACCTGAATTTTTAAAATAGCAATTTCCACAATCAAAATAATTTACAAAACTTTTTAATAATAATGTATCCCTAGAATGTTGTCCAACTGAAAATTTTAATTGTACTGTTCCACCTGCCTTATTAGATGAAGGGTTAACAGCTATATAATAACAACCTTCACCATCTACGAACCCAGACATTCAATGTGGATCTGGAATTGTTTGATTATTTATCTGAGGTCTTATAGCTGAAACAGTATCAGGAAAAGCTATCTTTAATTCGTTTGATAAACCATTATTTAATACAGCTTTAATTGATACTATTTTTTGTAAACCTTCCTTAGTTAAATGCTCTTTACCTTTCATTAAATCTATCACTTGTTTAAATAACTGATAGTCTGACCATTTCTGCGTAATCAATGGATAATTGTCAAAGTGATGAACAATAACTTGTAGATCTTTAAAAGAACCAACTCAATATTGAATACAATCAAGTCCTCTAGTTGATACTGTACCAACCTTAAAATAATTTCGTAGGTTTTCTACTAATGATTTATCCTTTGGATGTAAAGCTATCTTAAAAACTAATTCTACAGAATAACCAATTTTCATTTTAGAATTAGGTCTTACATTAATAAGAAAACAGCCCTCTGCATCCGTAAATCCTGTTATGTAATACGGATTTATTTGATTAGGTTCAAATATTTTTTGTTGCGAAGCTGTGACCATAGGGCCAACCAATGTACAGAATCCTAAACCCCCTAGAGTATATGAAGTTGAAATACTTGATATTGCGTCATATAATAAACCCTCCGATGCATAAATATAAATGACAAAATTAATTAAACAAATAATATTAACATTTCACCTTACTGACATAATGACATGTTTGTTTATAACATTCATGCTATAGTACAATCATTTAATGAGAGATGAATTAAAAATGTTTACATTATAACGACTATATAATAAATAATCGTGAGCTTTGGTTATCTGCGAGTTAGATATAATAAATAATTTTATAACTTTCTCGTAAATAGTTTGATACCTGAATGTAATAAAATGAATTTTACATTCTCGAGCCAATTGACTCATAGTAGAATAGGCAATAACTTTTTTAATGTCTTGTTGGAATAAACCTATTAAAGAGCTAAATACTGTAGTTAAAGCTCCTATTCATAGACATAATAGTAGCGTAGTGCTACTATATTCAATTAATGGGGAACTACGCATAAGCAGGTAAACACCAGCTGTTCGTTTATTTTTAATACTTTACTAAATGAAAAATAAATAACATAATAATTTTTAAGGATCGTATATATTAATTAGCCGTCTATTTTAATGACGGGCTGGACTATACCTTTAACTTTTTAACTCTATTTTATCCAGAAAACTCATATCTTAGTTATCTATTATTTCCTAAAATCAGATCTTAGTTCTCTTATTAATGTTTGTGTCACATTAATCTTACCCCAATTACTTTTCAATACTTTCTCTCTGTACATGCTATTAAATTCTTTTTGCATATAATGCCTCTTTATTAATAATTTATCATGATCAGTTAAATTTGAATTATTTAAGGTAAAAGGAGATCTTCTATTAGGGTTATTAAAATTTAAAGCTTCCAGACGATCTGCTATAATTTTAATTTCGTTATCAAATGAATTATTTTCAATTTCATAGGAATAGTTAGGAGAATAATTATTACCAGAAGAATGAGAATTCGTAGTTCCATAAAGTAAAGCAGGATCAATGTTAGGGTCCCACTCTGGTTGTGGAAAACCACTTCCAGGTTGTAAGTTGCCAGGGTTTGGGGAAGAACCTGGTTGACCACTACTATTGGGGTCCATAAACGTTTCATAATAAGCAAAGTAATCATATAAATTTGATTCCACTAAAAAAAATTCAGAGTTAAGATACAAAAAATAAAAAGCACTAATAAAAAAATGTATACTTAATTGAATAATTAAAACAGAACTATAATTAACTAGTAATAAATTATATTTAACTAAAAGTTTTTTAAACTTAGAGAAAATTATAATTAAAAAGTAAGGTAAAAGTATAAATAAAAAAAACAGAAAAATATTTATAGGTTGTAAACCTATATAAAGAAAAACACTTATTGTTCATTAATTATTATTTTAATATAAAAATATTACACGATTATTTTAATTATTTAATTTATTAGTTATATTGTATTTAAGTTAAAGAAAATTTTAAAGATAAAATAGAGTTAAAAGTTAATTACGTATAGTCTCTGAGGAACCAACGCGCGCATAAAATTTTTAACGTGCGCGACGTTAATTATATATCTGTTGTTTCCTGCTGATTGTCCATTGTAATCATCTTTAATTTTATTACTGTAAATGAATTTAAACCAAAGCTTTAGGATTTCCCAGCATATAGTATATTGTATTTGTTAATTTCACAATTAACACAGGCAACAAGTGTTTTCTAAAATTCCGTAACAAGGATGCAATTTTTCATTTATTTTTTTTTATTTAAAAACCTTTACAAGTTACCATTGTTGCAGCATGAATCAACGCAGAAACTGGAGTAGGCAAAGAAATGTTGATTTTTAATATAATACATTAAAAATACTCAGTTATTTACACAACTGATCGGACTATATCTTTATATAATTCTCTCTAATCTATTTAAATTTTTTTTATATCTAATTAAAAGATTTAATTCTTTATTTGTCAAATGTTTTTTATTCTTTATTAACAAATAACTTTTTTTTCAATTTAAATATACTATAGATTTTTTAGTTTTTAAAGGATAAAGATTAAAATATTTAATTATTATAGATAATTTAGTTGTATGAACAGTAACATTACAAAGACCAAATTCAGAATGAATTTTACCTTTCAATATTTCAGCTAAATATTTAATTTGATCATAATTATCATTTTTTTGAATTAAAATATAACTAAGGTTAGCTGAAATGTTTTCTTCAGGTTTATTATTAATAGTCAATATAAAACGTCCTATAGCATCTGTATATCCGCATAATCAAGTATTTAATGTATTAGGTTTATTAATATTTTCTGAATAAACAATGCTAGTTTCATATTTTTTATTGAACGCTGTTAATAATAACTTAAATTGTTCTTTGTTAGAATTTAAAAAAAGATTACCATTTATAATTGAAATTAGTTTTAATAATCCATTTTTATCTTTTACTTTATAACAATGATTATTTTTTATTTTATCTTGAATTCTCACAACACCAAATCCTAATTTTTTCTTAATAAAAAATAAAATTTGAGCATCTTGAGATGAATGTACTATTTTAAACTCTAAATCCCCAGACTTCGTAGTTATAAATAATCCTTTTCCTTCTAAAAACCCTATAAATCAAAATTTAAATGAATTATCTTTGAAATTATATACTTCACGTATAGTCTCTGAGGATCCTAAATCTTGTGTAATATTACATTTATTTGTAACATTATATTCAGTAGAACCAAAAAAATAATTAATAAAGTTTCCTGCAGGTTGTCCCTCATTTTGGATTTTTCCTAACAAGAAATAACTCTTGAGTGGACCAAAACTTAAACCAGGATTTTCTCGCATACAGTGAAGTTTAAGGAGAGCCCTTAGCACTATATTATTTATTTTTTTTACACCTAATTTATATAACATTTCGGGTATAAAATAAGGACTTACTAAAGATATAAGTTTGTCCATACTATCTTTACTAATTCTGATTCTTCAAACCACATTACCATTAGGATTAGTACGTTTATTAATAGTAGATTTTATACCAAATTTTATATTTAAAATATTTATTAAAATTGATACTTCTTCTTTGCTAAAATTGTCTGTACAAAGTTTTACAGTATCATCCGAAAAGTACCCATCTCCCCTTTTAAATTATTTTCACAATATATCTTTTTTTTATAGGTTTATTTACACCCGTTGTTTTAAATCTTTTATCCGCTAATATTATGGTTCTGTGAACACAACCCATAGCATCTGCAGCTTCACGCATTGAAGAGTAAACTGTAGTTTCACTAGTAAGCGTATCAAAAACTTCGACTGAAATACCTTTTGATTTATTGTAATCATAAATACGTTTACTTGATTTTTCTCTTTGATCTACACTAGAATTATGAGACTTTAAATGTTCTTTTAAATTAGCTATCTGTTCGGGTGTCAATTTACGAGATTTAAACTTAGTCAAAGTATCCTCAGTATGTTTATAACCCAAACTTGAACCAGCTATTTTTAATATATTGTATTCAGGATTAAGAAGTTCTAAATAGTGTTGTTCTAATTTAATTAAATCGGACGAATTACAATACTCTATATCCAACTGAAAATTTGCATAACCATACTTAATTAAAGCTTTGTTTATTGACATATTACGATTAGAATCTGTCAAGTAGCTATAACTATAATAATTACTAAATCTTTTACCTAAGTTTACACTACTAGCTATATAGCTTTTAGAAGATAATTTATTTGTTCACCTATATATTCCTGATTTTCCATTATTTTCTTTTACAATTAAACTTTTTTCCATATCTGGATTATTATAAGTTATTACAGGTGTAATAGAATATAAAATATAATCAGTTATAAAACAGCTAAAAGACGTTTCAAAATTATATATTAAATTAAATATAACAATTAATACAATTAATGTAATTAATTTATAAATGTTAATTGGTTTGTACAAAGAATTTATAATAAAACTACTATCAGTCCTTCATTCCAAAATTAATGTTATACAATATAAATTTTTATAAGCTTGTAATTTACGCACATAATTTAATAGATTTAGTTTTAATTTAAATCATATAAAAATAAGCTCAACCAAAGATACCGCCTGAAAAATAAATTGAAAAAGAAACCCAGATAGAAAGCCTCGCTGTAACAAAAATTGCAATAGAAAATTTATCATTATTATTTTATATATATTAGTTATGTTGATTATTTACAGTATTTTTTTTGTCTTTTAAAAAAAAGTACAATCTTATACGGAGTGAGCTGTAAGCTATAAAATACATTGGAATAACCTTAAGAGTCCATCGACTTTTTGTTTTCGATGGCAGTCTTGAAACTAAACAATTAGTAAATTAAAAATAACCCTCCCTCCATAAACCCTTTTTAAATTTATTAATAAAATAAGTTATTAAACTTCATTAAAAATAATTTTTTCTTGTCTGAGGCCGTATCCTCAGAGGGTTACCCTTAAATTTTTTAAAGCTATTCGACAGGAGTTAGTAATTCTTCTATGTTGGAGGGTAAAATTTTTACAAATTTACCTCCTACATTTTTATATCAAACAGCATGTAAATTAGAAATAGCTGGTAAACGTTTAGTAGAAAACCAATACTGTGTAGGGATTTCACCAGTTAATTTAGGATTAGGTCAAGGAGTAGGTTCTGATTCATTAGAAATAAAAGCTAAAACATCATTTTTTAAATACTTAACATAATGTAATATTTTAGCTGAAAATGTAAATTCTAATCTACCATTTGTGGAGCATTAACAGGATCATATTTTATATAACCATCCCCTAGCATTTCTCCAGTTACTACTTGCCAAACTTTTGCGGGAACAATTCATTTAGATAACTCTTCTTTACTTAAAACAATTGAACTAAAAATTCATTTATTTTTAAATAATTTTTCTGCATCTAAATAAGCTGTTATAGTACTACGGTTAATATTAAGAACTTTAGCACATTCTGATTTAGTTTTAAAAGGAGCACCTTCTACCAAAGATAAATTGTTTATATCATAAACCCAAATAAGAGATTTTTTAGATCCATTATCAGAATTTAATTAACCCCCGTTAGGGGAAAAGCTTTATAATATCCTTCTCTTTTCGTTCCCTTGTAAATTAAAGGGATCTAATAAAAAGCTTAGTCTTTATTAAGTATTTAAAGAATAATCAGCCTATAAAAATTATTCTAAAATTTTTTAAAAGTAATAGTTAAAACATTAATTCTCATATTTTACTAATATAAAAAAAAATAACCCTATGCTTTATCTATCTTTATAAATATATACCTTTTTTTATATTTTTTTTTTCAAGTCTAAAATAATTAGAAATTGACCCTTGTGGAATATTTAAAGCTTTTGCCGCAGCAGATATAGAATCATATTCTGTACGCAAATTTGTTGATAAATCCAATACCTCTATTTTTTGAAAAGGTTTACCAACTCTTTCAGCTCGTATTTTACCAAACATAGGATGATTTTCTTTTTTTTTAGCTAGAGACATTTTTAATCGAGTTTCCTTTGAAAGAATTTTCCCTAGATTAATTGAAGACAATTTGGCCTTAGTCTCTAGAGTATGTTTATAACCTAAATTTGAACCCGCCGTAGTTAAAATATTGTATTCAGGTTTTGTTGAATCTAAATAATATTGCTCTCTTTCAGCTCTTAAAAGAGCTGAAGGATCACAATATTCTAAAATTTCCAATTTAAATCTTGAATAACCATGTTTTAATAAGACTTTATTTATAATAGTTCCGGTTCTTTTAATTTCTTTAGTTAAATAAGAAATATTAAAATAATCTCTTAATCTTCTATATAAATTAACACTACTTCCTATATATTTCTCATCGGTTTCTATATTTATTCAACGATAAATTCCACATTTATTTTTATTATCTTTAAGTATACTAAGTTTTTGAGTATCAGCATTATCATATACTTTTATTGGTATAATAGTTAATAATACTCCATAAAGCGTGCAAAAATTTCCCAATAGAAACAGCAATACTATTAAACCAAGTACAATTCAGCAAAAATTTTGAAATTTAAAAATATTTCTTCTATAAAAATTAATATTATTTAAATTTAGGATATTTAAAAAGCAAAGCGCAAAAATAAAACCCTCCCAAAGCTCACGGTATATAAGGTAAAATTACCTGCTTATGACACTTTCCTCCGACTATACCTATCATATAAATAGAGCTTTCGACTGTACATTCAGCAGCATTTCAGCTACCCCGAGGTGATCCAGTCTGTAACGGTATATTAAATTACCGACGGTCTTAACTACGGAACATTTTGACCGTATTCACCTTAGTAGCTTTTAAGTCCAAAAGTATTTGGATTCTCCATATGTAAAAAATATATTTGGTTTAACCTTGCTATACTTTTGATATAAAAATTTGTGTTTTTATATTTTTATGGTTCTACGATTTAATTTTATCATTATTTAATATTAAAATTTATTATTAGATCGTTTGCGACTTTTTCATAAAGGAAATCGCCATAGGAAGTCAAACGTGAAGACCCAGCTGAGAACTTTTAGCCATTGCACCAATTAATAAACAAATACAAATTAAAGTTACAACATTTTCACTTATATAAGGAGATAGGGAGAATACAGTTGAATAATCGATGTTACTAAACGCTCAAATCATCGCAAACATACCAATTGTTAAGAAACAATCACCTACTCTATTTGTTAATAATGCTGAAATAGAGCTTTGATTTGCGGCTATTCTAGTATATCAAAAATTTACTAGAAGATAAGAACAAACCCCAACCAAACCTTAAAATAAAAATACTGTAAAATATATATTTTACATAAGTTAAATTTTTATTTCCTGTACTTTAATACCTAATAGGTTTTACTTAAAGCCCTAGTATATTATATTACATAATATAAAGATTTTGACTATACATTAAGCACCATTTCAGGCACCCATCATTGTGCTACTCGATAGCGATAAAAAAATATTACCGACGATCTTTAAACTAACTTTATTTATTTGATGGTTTTCAATGATGTTGCTAGTGTTAAACTAAATTTTTAAATAGTATAAAAATATACCATACTAAAATTTTATATATTTATTCTCTATTTTGATTACTTAAATATATTTATCACTAACTTGAACCAATTATGCTAAAACTTAAATTATTAGTAGATATTAATCAAACTTATAAGTTATTATATTTTATATAGCATACTAGAATGCATATATGGTCCCACAATATCTTTAAGCTTGATTTTTTGTTTGACAGGAATATAAATTACCCATTGGTCTTTTGTTTTTTCTTCTAATCTAGTAACTAAACCAAAATTTTTTTCTAAAACAGATTGAATATATATAACCTCTTTTTTAGAAAATGACCTAGTGTGCAGTATAGTTTGATTATAGACTGACTTACCTCCGTCGAATTTTTATATCATATCTATTTTTAAAAAGTTTGGTTATTTTTTCATTATATAAAAGGGATTTGGTGTCAGTTTTCAATGCCTCAGCCGCTTTACGAATTGAACTATAAATAACAGTAGTATTTGTTTTAGTATCAATCACTTCCACTTCAATACTTTTTTTTTTATTTAATTCTGCAAGCTGTTTTCTTACCTTTTCTAATATCTCAGGTTTATGCTTATAACCTATAGAAGAATAAGCATTTTCTAATATATTATACTTTGGTTTTAATGTATCAATATAATATTGTTCTCTTTCTACAAGAGATACTTTGTCACAATATTCTAAAATTTCTAAACTAAAATTAGAATAACCATATTTAATTAAAGATTTCATAATTGTCATACCTTTATTTTTAGGGTGAATTAAATAATTATAATTATAATATTCTCTGAATCTTCTTCCTAGATCCATACTACTTCCTACATATGATTTATCATTTATAGTATTTATTCATCGATATATTCCTGATTTTGATCTATTTTCTTCAATAGCTGATTTTTTATAAGTGTCAGCATTTGAGTATATTTTAATAGGAATAATTATAAATAAATTAAAACTAGCAGATTCATAAAGAATAATATATAATAACACAAAAATTACAATTAATATAATAAAAAATAAAAATAGTAAATAATAATTTAATTGCTTTAATTTAATCAGCATATTTTTATTAATTCAATAGGCTAATCCTCTAGCAGTTAATAATTCATCTAAATTATTTGGTATAACTTTAACTTTTTCTTTATAAAATAAATCATAATAATAATTTAAACAAGGCATAGATAATGTTCTAAAATAAATAGATTTAGTTATTTTATTTGAACGTTTATCATTTCTTGTTAAAATCACAGGAGTCATAGCTGTTAAAGGTTCAAGTAATTTATATAAACTTTGTAAATATTCTTCTTTTTCAGGATAAGATTGTTCTAAACGTAGCCTAGCATTGCTGCTTGCTTTACTTTTTTCTAAAAACCCGTCTCCTAGAATTATACCTACAAGAGCTTCTTTTTGAATTAAACTCAAAATATATTGTGCTTTATATTGTTTTGTATATTTTATGCTAGAATCATTTCTTTTAGTTGAAAAATTTTTAATATTTACATTTGTTTTAGATATTAAACGATTAGAAAAACTAAGACTATCACTAAATAAACCTAATTTAAATTGTTTAGATTTTAATTTGTGATTTAAGGCAGGTATAGCTAATGGTTCCATTAATTTAGAAAAAACTATTTTTGATGTTATCTCTAAATATTTTACTTTTCCTTCTGATACTATTATCGTATCTAAATTATATTTATTTTTTAGAATTTTACATAAATAATACAAATCTTGAATATCTACCGGAAAAAGATAAGCTAATCTGGCTTTTTTACCTAAATTTAGACTGCTATTAAGAAAAAATACAGCTAAAGCCAACAGTGTTAAATGATTTTCTAAATTATATGGGATTATTTTTATATTTTCTTTGTAGAACATATCATATAATCAATTAAAACTAACAAATGTATAACTTTTTATATTGTACATATAAAACACTTTATTATTTTTAGCTATTATTTTTCTTAAATTAGGTTTTTTAGGATTACAATAACCTCTTATAGCTAAAAATTTATGAAATCACATTAAATATTCTACATTATTACTAAATTGTTTAAATATTACCCTTGTTCCTTTAGAATTATTTGATTTTCTTTTTTCTAATTCTGCATTACCACCTAACATAGCACCTACTATTATAGATATTATGCTTAAGTTGTGAGATACTGGCTTTAATGAAAAAAATCTCTTAATTCCAAAGTTAAAGGTATATTTATTATTTTTAATAATAATTAAATTAAGACATATTAGCATATTTGATCCATTAAGGCATTTTATAAGGCTACCTTCTCAACCAACAAACATTAGTAAGTAATTATCTGCAGTAACAAGAACTACCATCATGAACGTGAAAAGACTTAAATAGCTAAAGAATCGTTGATTATGTATATTGATCAAATTTATCATGCAACTAAATATTAGACAATTTTTCTACCTTCGTTCATACCAGATTTTATTTTTTGAATTATTTCAAGACCTTCCATTGTTAAATGTGAACCTTCAAGCATTAATTTATGAATTTTACATCAATCATAATAATCATACAATTTTACACCTACCAAAGGATTTTTGTCAAATAAAGGAATTATTATATTAGTAATATCTGAAAAATTAACTATACGTCAAGAAGGAGGGGAGTATAAAACATAGACTGTTGATTATGGAAATTATTATAAAAAAACTCAATATTGATTATTACCTTAAAAGTTTTTAATCTTCACATCTTTTAAATACATACCTATTTTTATAAGGTTTTTGTTGATTTTTAGATAAAAACTTAGAAATAACAGATTTGCTAATATTTAAAAATTTAGCTGCGGAAGTTATAGATTCATATATTATGGTTTCATTATTTAAAAGATCACACACGGATATTTTTTTAGAAGGACTTCCAGACCCCTCAGGTCTTGCTTTACCAAACATTGGGTTTTTTTCTCCTAATAATTTAGCCCGCGTTTCATTAGAAACAATTCTCCCTAAAAGAGCAGCGGATATTTTATCTCGAGTTTCTTGTGAATGTTTTTTACCAATTCTAGATCCTGCAATCTTTAAAATATTATACTTCGGTTTTAAGAGATCAATATAATACTGTTCTCTTTTTAAACAATCTTTAGAATCACAATATTCTAAAATTTCTAAACTAAAGTTCGAATTACCATATTTAATTAAAGCTCTACAAATTGCCATACTATTATTTAGTAGTAAATATTTCGTATTAAAATATTGTATAAATCTTTTAGATAATTCAATACTACTACCTATGTAGGTATTTCCATTTAAATTATTTTTTCAGCAATAAACTCCTGATTTTCCTCTATTTTCTTTAAGTATTTTTAATCTTTCAGTGTCAGTATTTGAATATACTATGACAGGCTTCGATGTAGAAAAATGCCTAGTTCCAAAAAAAGCGTTAAATCCCGTAAAATTTTTATTATAAAAAAGATCTCTATGCCCTAGAGAGCGTTTAAACAATTTAGTAAAACCAATATGTTGCATAGAAGCATTTGATAATAACCTCTTTTTAAACATAAAATCCATTTTTTTAGTTATTTGTAAATAGATCAAACTTATTAAACAATAAAAAAAAAAAATTACGCGCAGGTTGATTTGGATATTTATAAATACTACCTCTTCCTAAATATTTAATTAAAACCTCCAATAATTTTAAATCTCTTTCATGTTGAGTTACTCTAAATCTTAATTGTACTCGTTTTCCTATTTTATTTGTTGATTTAGTAATATTAACACTAAAATTACCTTCACCGCTAACAAAACCAGCAATTCAATATGGGTCAGGAATGTTTTCAGTATTAATAACTGGTCTTTCAACTGGAATGTATTCATTAAACTCAGATTTTAACATATCAGATAAACCTAAATTCATTGATGTTTTTATATTAATAATTTGATATAAACCTTCTTTAGTAAGATGAACTTTATTATTCATGAGTTTTAATGCTTGATTAAATAAAAATAAATCTGCAGCTTTTTGAGTTAATAGTGGATATTTTTCAAAATGAATAATAAGTTTATTCAAATCTTTAATCGAATTAATTGAATAAATTACTCTATTTTGTTTATAATCTTTATGTATTAAACCAATACCACCCAAATATTGTTGTAGATTTAATAATATATCAATATCACGTAAATGTAAACCTACTTGAAATTTTAATTCAACCTTTCAGCCTAATGTTCTTTTCTCATTTTTATTTACTAATATAGAAAATGAACCTTCAGCATCAATAAAACCTGATCAAAACCAAGGAAGAGAATTATTAAGTGTAGAAAAATTTTTTTTATTTAATTGTTTAAATAAATATTTGATTTGATAGTTTCTTTCAAAACTCATTAAAGTACGTCTTAAATACACTAATCGTTTAGTGCATAAAATATTGTATACTAGTTGTTCTTTTACAGATTTTATATTAATAAAATCTGATTTAGATCCATGATAACTCATTTCATCTTTAATCAACTTATGCTTTATTACCTTACCTGAATCACTATTTCAGCCACTTAAAACCTTTCGGCTAAAGTTTGATATCAAAAGTTTTAGAGAATTTCTGGAATTAAATATCTTATCCCCATTATATCGAGGATCATGGCTCATATAGCTAATAGAGTAAAGATGGACTAAAGAAGACACCACTAGAACAGGAAGAAGCATAGAAACTGTCAATGCATCAAAGTGAAATGCTCAGGATATATTTAAAGATTCTGAATCAACTCAACGAATAAGTTTAAGTGAAACTGGTATGTTATTAAGACCTACTTCAAGATAAGCCAAAATAGCTAGTAGTGTTGTAATAATAACTAAAGTAGTTGTTATTATTTGAGATCCACTAACTCCAATTTTTCTACCAAAAAGCCCGGATAATATTGCAGGTGTGTTTATTCAAAAGCGGGGCATTTCTTTGTAGGAGCACCCTATGCAACAGAGCCACGCAAAGCGCGCTACGTCGCTTTTTATCTTTTGTTTCCATTTTTTACAAAATGGCTCAGACTATGTCTTCGTATTAATTATTTTTTTTATATTTATAAGATGTAAGTTTATTAAACACACCAGCATATCTCGCTAATACACCCTTCTACATTATTTTACAAATAGCGGTACAAAACTAGTATATACCGATTGTTTAATTTATTAAAGACCAAAATATAATGTAAAAATTTTTATACGCAAGGTATTTAGATCGTTATTCACTTTCTAGTCGTTGAACGTTTTTATTTACTTTTTTCAATCACAAAAACTAAATAAACTTCGCTTCAAATTGTTTAAAAAAAACTTCTTTGAAATTAACCTTGTTTTATTCATTGTACGTAACACAACGGGGCCTAGCCTTTACCTTAATAAAGGTAAAATTATTATTAAAGAATACACTATATATTTTTATTATTATTTTCGCTTAATTTAGGATTCGTTATTGAATTAGCAGTTGCGGAATCACGACGACTATTTTTTGTTAGACCTTTAATTTCTTCTAATCCTTATTTTGTAAGATGAGCTTTATTCTTCATTAATTTAGCGACTCGTTCAAAGTATACAAAATCTAGAAATTTATCTCCTACGACCGAATTTTTTTCAAAGAATGGTATTATTTTTTCTATGATATCAGAAAATTTGTTAACTCTACAATCAAATGCACTTCCGTTTGGATAAATTTTACCACAACCTAAAATTTTTGTTAAATTTTTAATTAATTGTTCGTCTCGTTTATGTTGAGTAACTAAAAATCTTAATTGAACAGATTCTTTAAGTTTATAGTTTTTATCTTTTACAATGCTAATAGAAAAACAACCTTCACCTGTGACAAAACCCGCTACCCTTTGAAGATCTTTTATTTCCTGATTTATAACTTCAGGTCTTTTTACAGGTTTAACATCAGGGAAAGCAGCTTTTAAACTGTCTGTCAATCCCCGATTCATAAAAGCTCTGATCACTACTAATTTTAATATCCCTTCCAAAGTTAAATGATCTTTAGATTTAAAAAGTTCAAACGCTTGTTTAAATAAAAGAAAATCTGCATACTTTTGTGTAATAAGATTAAATCTTTCTAAAATTTTTATCAAAACTAATACGTCTTTGGTTGATGAAATCTTTAATTTAACGGCATCTTCGCTATGTTTTGTAATAGATCCAATACCTCCAAGCGAATTTTGAATTGCTTCTAAAAGAACTTTATCTTTTTCATGAAGTCCGATCGAAAACTGAGGACTAACTCTCCAATTAGTTTTACTTTTTGAATCTTCGCTAAAACTTAATATGAAAGATCCCTCTGCATCTATGAAACCAGATATGAAATAAGGGTCTAATTTTTCTATATTAAGCGAATTTGTAGAATAATTTTTTTTGAAATATATAGTTTTCTTTACGCTGCTACGATTAAATTTATCGTATAAGCTTAAGTAATTTTGCTTGTTTGACCCTAATAAAGGTAAAATTATGATTAATAAGTACATTATTTATATTTTAATTTATAATTTTTTTCGCTTAATCTGGGCTCAGTAGTTCCAAGAATATTAGAAATTGAATAATTTCTAATTTCTATTTTTTTTACATCTTTTTTAACAGGTATATCAATAAATGGATAATTTACAGTTACAGTTACTATATCTTTAATACTTACTGCTATACTTCCTCTCATTCGATAAAATGCTACTAATATTCCTAATCCTATAGCCGATTCTGCACCAGCTATTGCTATAATATAGGCAGCAAAAGTCTGTCCAATTATATCATCAAAATTTAAAGAATTTATCAATATCAAGTATGTAATAGATAATAACATTATTTCTATTGAAATTATCATTAATATTATATTTTTTCTATTTAATACAAAACCAAATATACCAACCAAGAACAGTAACAGGGACAAGTTCATTATTTATTATTATCTAGACTATAAATAATGATAAGTTTTATTTAATTTTATTGAAATTAAAATTGAACAATTTTATATTATGAACTTTATAAAATAACAAGTTAGCTACCATACACGCTTTAGCTTATGCTATAGTGCAACTAAATTATAAGTACCTGGCTACATCGAATAATTCGATGCATTAAAATTTAATAATCAATATTAATAAAATAAAATTTTTATGTCAAAAATTTTAAATATTTTACACAAATTTTTATTTGGAATTAAAATAAATGAAGCAATTATTAATGATTATTTTTTTAGAGACTATCAATAATTATTTATTGTGAAAAATTAAAAATTCTTATACTGATAATTAATTTTATTTTTTTTTACCCTTCACCTCGATAATACTAACCTTTTATAACGATCAAACGCAAAAGTCCCGGTTTCATTTATTACATTTTCCTTATACAATAAATTTTGTTTTTTATTTGACCTTATATAATAATGTATAACATAATTAAGACAGACCAAAAATGTTTAAAAAAGGTAAAAATTCTAGCTTTA
Source organism: Arthrobotrys conoides (assembly GCA_036971725.1). Taxonomy (NCBI): domain Eukaryota; kingdom Fungi; phylum Ascomycota; class Orbiliomycetes; order Orbiliales; family Orbiliaceae; genus Arthrobotrys; species Arthrobotrys conoides. Next base: position 206,181 of record JAVHJM010000016.1, on the reverse strand, counting down.
CTTAGAGCCCAAGCATTACACGTTTGTTTTATTTTAATATATACGTTATCCACTTTATTAGAATTTTTACCGCTTATACGTCAATTATACTATTAATAATAAAAATATATTTTAATCAATGCTGAGACCATTAACATTTGAAATTGAAATTATATTAAATCATAATTAATAAAAAGATTATAAAAATAAAATTTAGCCGACGCAGGCGCTCAACGCCTGCGATGGCTTCGCCACCGGCCGAGGCCGGCGGCGACGCCTTGACCACTTTAACGAAATAAATGTTAAAAGTAATAAAATTAATTAATCTGGAGGTTTTCAAATTTTTATTAATATTATAAATTGATGATTATTTAAATTACTGAAATTTAAATATAAATAATATTTAAAATTATAGTAGTATTAATTTTTCTAAATTTTATTAAACCCAAACATAAACGTTGGAAGATACCTCAAAAAAATATAGTTGCAACAACACAAATTAGTTTATATATTTTATTAAAAATTAATTTTTAATATATTTAATATTAATAATTGTTTAAAATATATGTTTAAACATAAAGTACACCCTATTCTAAATAAAAGAAAAAATGAATTAAGAAAATAATCTTGTATATAAGAGGATTCCCATAATTCCAATCAATTATACTCATTTAATTCATTATTTATTGTCGAATTGGATGATTCATCGTTGAACACGTAATGTGGTGATAAATCATCTAAATCGCTTAGATCAGGAAAATATTACTCATTTTCTAAAAGATAGAAGCTGCTTCATTAATATTATTATCATCAGTTAAACTTGATGAATAAGTATGATTTTCCAATAAATCATTATTGTTATTAATATTTAAGTTATAATTTAAGAATCATTCTTCATCACTATTATTAGGAGTATAAAATAAAGGAAATCGGGATGTTATTTCATTTTCGTTATTATTTATAACAAACTCATTCATATTACGTTGGATATACCTTCTTAAATTAAGATATTGTTGAAAGATATAACTTAATCTTGTAAAATTTAATATAATTTTCCTCTTCTAATAAATCTTTAGCTAAATAAGCTTTATCTCTTAATTATTCTTCATGACTTGAAAGTTGGTTTTTACTTTTTTTAAGTAATTTCTTGCTTCAATCTCGTTACTTAAAGGGTGAAAATTGTTATAACCTTGGAGTTCCTCATAAGTATTACCTCCTCCTAATTGGATCATCTCCTCAGCAAAACCCTCACTTCTAAAACCGCTATCGGATATGGTAGATACGGATTGAGGAACCTCGTTATATGAAAATTTTCTAGTATAATGACTTTCATATATGTTATATTCAATTTTTTTTTTCTATTTCTCCATTTTCAGAATTGATATTTTTTTTAAATAACCAATATCAATGTCTACCTATTATTTTTTGTGTATTATTTAAATCATTATTTAATTCATTTGTATACTCAGAATTTAAATCATTAGAATTTATAACTTCAAAAAAAATTACATCACTACAATCGTGAAAAGGAGCTCAACTAGTATCTTAATTTAAAGAATATTCCTGGTTATTATATAAAGGCAAATTATTGCTTGAAGATAATAAATTATCGCTTGAAGAAGATGATAAATTATCGCTTTCATTATATTCAAAGGCCTTCATTTTTCCTTTATTATTAATAACCTCAGAAAGATCTTTATCCTCACAATTATGAAAAGGAGCTCAACTAGTATCTTCATTTAATAAAATTACGCTACTTGAAAAAGATCTTATTTTTAATTTCGAAATATTAAAATTATTTTTTTAAATTCCACTAATTAGAATTAAAGATATTAGATTATTATGATCTGAAGTATAAATAAATCATAAAGAAAAAATAAATAAAAAATAAAAGATAATTATAAAAAAAGTAATATTAACATAAAGAATATAATAGTAGGATAATCAATTATACCTGATAGATTAATTATAGTATTTTAAAATTTTTTTAAAACTATTTAATATTTGTTCTAGTTTTTTTAAATATATTAAATTCTTATTATGAAAAATTAATTGTAAAATAAAAAAGCTTAAGATTAAAACTATAAAGTTTTGTCTTATGGAAGTAATTAGAAATAATCCTCCGAATATACCAATTCCTGTTCCTAAGCATATTATATCTAAACTATTAAAAGCTAAAAAAATTGAACATAGTAATATTAAAGAGGTTATTCTATTATAGGACAAGTATTTATCTTGTCTTAATGTTACAGCATTCATTAATAAGATAAGGTAAGAAAATTTAAAAATCATAAAATAATATTTGGATTTTAACCATTATTATTTAAAAAAATAAGCAAAAAAATTTAGACATAAATAAATTACATATATTACAATATAATATTTATTTTATCGAGGGCGGTTGAAACCTCCCCTTGACATTGCGGACCATCAACGTCTCATTATTAAATTTATAATAATATGTATTTAAATATATCTTAATAAAAAACAACTAGGTTTCAAAAATTATTAATAAAAATAATTATTGGTCGCAAAGCTAAATTATTACGTTGGCCTCCAATAGTATGTTAAACAATTTTTTTTTTATTAAATGTATATTATGAACAACAACTAAGGTTGAATAAGAAGAACTAAATTTAATATTTATAAAGTTTTATACTAATTTTTATATTTAACAAGATAATCTATAACCGTAGCGCGTTAGCTTAGCTAACGCTGCAATGCGACGGGGGGGGACCGCAGCTTATCGCGGGCCCCGTCGCAATAAAATTAGGAAAATCTTAAGTTTAATTTCCCATTTTAAATAATCGGTCTACCACCAATATACTAAAGTGGCCCATAGGTAATCGCGTTCACTTTATATTACATGCACGCCGATCTGATTTGATAATATTTTAAACATTTAAAATAAAGTTCCGTTAGTAAAATATAGTTCAACGATACTTCTGGCTGCTCCAAGATTACTTCCCAATACGTGGCTTTTTTCTTGTAATTTCATTATAATTAATGATTTCCCTTCGGGTTTTCCAAATATTTGTTGAACTGACTTCATATTATCTTCCATTTCTTTTATTATTAATATGTTCAAATCATTCTTCATAGTTGCGCTAGAATATTGATTTATTGCATGATGTAAATTTTGATATCTAAAGAATCTTAATATTGAATTTGTTGCTGAATCTAGAACAAAACCAACACTCAAGATGTATTTATTATAACTAAATTTTGCAAAAATTTATTTTTTTCTGTAAATAGAAAGCGCAGATTGAGACTTTTGTGTACCTAACCCAAAAGTAAATAAAATATCCCCTATTAAGCTAGTGAAAGGGATTAAAAATAAATATCATAAGAAATAAAATAATGTCATATATTGTCCAATAATTACATAAGGAGCTTCTACATGTTTAGCTCCTAATATAATTAAAATTACAAAATTAGCCACATATATTCAAAAGATAAATTTTGATATAGGTTTAAACTGGAAACCTCTTGTTTTAGATAAATCAAAGTAAGGTAAAGTTAAAATTGCTAAAATAGCTCCAAACATTGCAATAACCCCTAATAGTTTGTTAGGAATTGAACGAAGAATTGCATAGAAAGAAAGAAGATACCACTCCGGTACTATCGCCGCCGGAGTTTGCATTGGATTTGCAGGAACGTAATTTTCTGAATCACCCAGAACATTTGGCATAAAGTAAACAAAGAAAGATAATACTCAAATAAACATGAATAAAGTAATTAAATCTTTAAATAGGTAGTAAGGTGACATTGTAACTCTAGATGAGTTAGATGATAATCCAAAAGGATTACTTGACCCAGCTGTATCATGTAAACCAATTAAATGCATTAATACTAAAGCAGCCAGAACAAAAGGTAAAACAAAATGTAAAGCAAAGAATCTATTTAATGTAGCATTGTTAACGGAACAATTGTGTTGGTAACCCCATAATCATAAAAATATGAAAATTCTCGTTACACTCAACATGTCTCCATGTTGTTCGGATTAAATCATAATCTGATTTTAGTATTTGTCAGGTATATTGAATTTTTCTGCATAACGTGGTATAGTACGAAGCTGTTTAAGTCACAATAAATACTGTAGTTTCTTATACCCCAAGAGTTTTACTGGTGCATTTTGTATAAATTTAATAACATTTTCAACAGATCTTACACTAGATACTTTTATTTTAGAATTATTAGTTTTATCTACTCTAACACTTTGAGTTAAAGATAAATATTTAGAAATAGCTAAAATTAAAATATAACCATCAGTTTGAGAAATTTCGAAACTAGCCACGAAAGAAGGATCAATAGTTGGTTTATATACACTAAAGCAAGCTTCAGCTTCCATAAATCCTATTAATCAAGCAGATAGATAAGGTATATTTAAAATTGGTTCTATAGAATTTAAAGGAGTTTTAGGACGTACGTATGGAGGCAAATCTTTATATAATTTAATATCAGATAAAAGTGCAGATCTAAATCTTAAATAATCATATTGTTTATTTGAAATAAAAGGATATTTATCAAAAATAGGAAGTATAATATCGATTAAATGAGATTTTTTTCTAATTTTAAAAAACACTGTTTCAGGTCTAGTTTTGGTTTTTCTAAAGGAAACTACCCCTATTCCTAATAATTCTTTAATTTTATATATAAGTTGAACATCTTTAATCCCCAATTCTATACCAAATTCATATAATAAATATTCTCCTTTTTTTGAAATAGAAAATCAACCATCACCTTCAATTAAACCTACTAAATATGCTAAACTCAGATCCCCTGTGTATAATCTCTGAGAAACTTCGAAATAAGATTTATTTCTAATCCCTGCTAATTGACCTCTTGTTATTGGCTTTTTCACGGTTGTATGTTTACAAACGTATCCAATTCCTATATTTGAGGTTATTCTAGCACCAAACAGGGTTTGCATAACAATATCACTATTGTTAGGTTCTTCAATTATTAACAACAATAATTTTTTTAAACCTCCTCAAATGAACTCAACAATATCTTGTCCTACTCAAGGAATAGCACTCATTAAATTAGTAATACTTTTTGTAAAAGAAAATTTTTATTTTTTAATATTACCTAGTGGTATGATATTAATGAAAAGAAGAATAAGCTTTAATCCTTTTTATATTTTGAGCTGTAATTAATCCGTCTTTATTTTTAACCGGTTTACCATCGTTTAATCGTTGAGTTATAGTATTATTACTAACATGTAAGGATTTAGCACAAGAAACCCCGTTAGTAAAATAACTAATAGAACCATTTAAAAAAGTAGCTTTAATAATATAAGTAGATCTTATATATTTTTTTTCACTAATTATCATGGCTCTACCTTCTGAGTCTACAGTAATTAAAGGTTCTGATTTTATAAGTACATTTAATTCTGATTTTGTGACATCATCAAGTACAATAGAATTAGAATTTGTAGACAATCTAGAATTATTCATAGAATCAGCTAATTTTATAATTAAACTTTTACCTTTTTCAGTTAAATGTTTTCCCTGAAAAATTAAAAAAGCTATAGTTTTAAAATCTAAATAATCCATATGTTTTTTAGTTCTAAATTGTAAACTATCTAAATAAGGTATAAAAATATTACAGATATAATCAATTTGATATATTTCTAACACGCTAATAGGTTTACTATTACCACCTAATTTTTTTTTATCATTGATATTGATTAAACCTGTAGAACTACCTAAAATACAAGAATATTCATCTAATTGGTTTAATAAAAATTCTCTTATTTTTTCTAAAAAATTTTTATTTTTTAAAGCAGTAACTAATGAAAAACGAACCGTCATATCATTTTTATTTAAATAAAATGAACCGTCTCCTTCTAATAGTCCAACTAGATAATTACCTGTTATTCTAATATGATCTTCAGGTAAATCAAAAACAACTCTTTTATCATTCATGCTGTCTTTTAATAAGATAATGTCTGAATATATTTTTTGTTTGTTGGAAGAATTTATATTTCTTTCTATAAACATAAAAAAGCTTTTTTTAAAAGCCAAATAGTCTAAATGTTTTTTTGTATTTAGTGGAAATTGTTCAAATATTGGTATTAATATATTTTCAATATCTTTTAATTGAGATATAGTAAAAACAATAGTATCTCTTTCATAACTAAATCTACCACAACCTAAACTAGTTTTTATTGACTCTAAAACATCTTTATCATCTTTATGTAAAGCAATTCTAAATACAAACTCAAATCCTATTACTTCATTATCATCATTCTTACGCAGCCGAATAAGAAAATTAGATTCAGCGTCACAGAAACCTACAAATCACTCAAGAAATTGAGGACTAATGTTTAATCTTTCTTTTTTTAATTCTTCAATATTAGTATTATAATTTCTAGCATTAGTAATACATAAAATTGTAAAACATACCCGGTCCTTAACATATGTTAAAGAAACTGAAAAATTTACATGAGATTAATCTTAAAATTTTTATTTATGTTTTACATTTGGACTATCTCATTATTCTATTAATTTAAAAGAATATCACACGTATAGTCTCTGAGATTTATAGTAAATCTGCTGATTGTTATTAAAGTTTAATAAGTTTCCAGCATATAGTGTAATTTTTTTCTACTGCTATTATTAACGTTAACAGTAGCCAAGTTTTTAAAATACTACTTGAGGCTTAAACCGACTGACGTCGATTTATACCTATTAATTTAATTATAAATTAATAATGTTTACAAGCATATTCCCTGTACAAAATAAACATCAATAACTGAAGTTGTAATTAAATTTTAGAATTTAATAAAAATTTAAATATTTAATTACGTATATTTTGCCTTGTGTCAAACAAATTGTTTGAAAAAACTCCGAGTGCACATTAAGCATCATTTCAGACACCCACCGATGGACCACTCCGTAGCAATAATTTATTTTTATTGACGGTCTTTATGTTAACATTACATATTTGACCTTGTTAAACATCGGCATTGCCTATGTATTTTAATATTAGATTTTTTAATAAAAATTGCATCTATTTAATACATGACTATACTTTAAATTTAAATTTTAATATATGACATTAAGGTAGTATTTTATATTTCATCGTTGGAATAAAATATCGAAATACTATACTCCTTAAATAAGGCATAGATTCTTTATTTATATATATTAAATATTTATTTGGTGTACCTGTTGCTTGAATTATAGTTATTAGCTTAAAATTACTATATAATGCTTCAGTTAACAATATACAATCTGAGTAAGAAAACGAATAAGTTAATATTTTTAAACCCCCATGTGACTTATAACCGTTATTCATTATTCACACTGCAAAAGTGAAAGGAGTTAAATATTCTTTAATAGACTTGGGTACTACCTTTTTATCATTTATATACCAAAGATCATATATTCAATTAAAACTTGTTAAAGTTCAACTAGAAAATCTAATTACTTTTCGCATTTTACCATGAATACCTAATTTTGTAATAATTTTAGGAATATTTGAATTACAATAACCAGCTTTAGCTAATTCATTGTGCAATCATAATAAATATTTAACATGACTTCCCTCTTGAATAAATATTATTCGTGTTCCATTACCATTTTTATTTTTTTCAAGGTTAGCATTTCCTAATAAATAACCAAATATTATAGATATTATATTTGGACTATGAGGGCCTACTCTTATTTTAAGTTTTTGACTTTTAACTCTTATAGGAATATTTAATATAATAGGCGTTAGAAAAAATAAAGATGAATTTAAATTTAAGCATTTGAGGCTATCTATTTGTAACAAATTTAAAATATTTACAAAAAATTTAAAATTTTCTACTACTAATTCTTCATTTGACGGTATTATAAATATTAACAATAACATAGAAGATAAAGAGATTAAAGGAGGGTATATAATCTGGGAATAACGACTGCTAGCCTTAAGTGCTACAAGTCATAATTCATATTGTTTTAACTTATATCCTATTAACGGGTGATTATTATCTGATGAAAAAAAATTAACTGTTTTTTGAATATCCATTTTAGATGTTAAAGATATTTGATAATTATCATTATCATCAGGTTTTGTATCATTAATTTGTTTGTCTGCAACTACTAAACATATAGCTTTAAGAATATTATAATTTTCTAATCCTTTTTGCTTAATTTGATAAAAAGCAGAACCATTAGCTTTAATACCAAATGAGCCTTCAGCCATAGTAAACCCTACCAATCAATCTGCAAAAAATTTTAGATTAATATAATAATCACAAGTATGTACAGATAAAGAAGAAGCTTTAAATTGAACATCATCTCAATGCACTACATTGTTTTCTATAATATAAGTAAGTAAAGCATACTGATTTCTTCGGTTATTAGTTAAAAACTCAAGATTATATTCTTTGATTAAGGGTATTATAATAGAGATTAAATCTTTTTTTGAAAAAATTAATCTTATTTGATTTACAGAATTTAAATGAGATAAAGATCCTGTTCCTAATACTTTTACTAAATAATTAAGTAAGTCTTCATCTCTAGTATGAAGTCTAATTACTAAACGAGCTCGTATAGTACTTTTTACAGAAAGCTTAGTCTTTTTATTATATTGTTTCTGTGGTCCTATTTCAATATAACCATCCCCATCTACTATACCCATGAACATTGCCATAAATTTTTTGTCCGGTTTAAAAGATGAATTAGAAATAAATAAACCCAAACAAATAGTTTCACAACCTCATAGAGACCATGGTAGGCAAATTTATTCTTTTTTTATAAAAATTTTTAATAAATTAGAAAAGGTTATTGCTTTAATACTCTCTTTCGAGAGCCACTAGAATACATCTTAACACAAGATAAAAATATTGTGTAACTACCATATATTCGTTGCTCTTTTATAGAATCATAATATGATTCTGATTTAGATCCGCGATTTTCTATTTTCTTTTTAATTATCTTTATCGTTATTACCTTACATGAAATATTAGTTCATTAATTTACTTTATTAGTAAATTTGGTAGATAAAAAGCTTTAAGAAATCCCCGGAATTTGATAGTTTTCAAACATATAATAATCACCTAAATTATTAAACATTTGACCGTAAGGTAAAACATACATTTTGAGCAATACTCAAAAACGACTATACAATAAGCATCTTATTTATAATATATATTCAGTAATATTATAAATAAAAGACACCCGTTTGTGTTCTAGTCTGTAGCAACTATTTTTAAATAGCCGACGATCTTCATTTTATAATGTTAATCGTTTTCACAAACATTGTATAAATTTGTTTTACTTATTTACTCTCGAAAATAATAATAACACAAAATATACTATGGAATAGATTTTACATATTTTTTACTATATACATTTTTTTAACAATTCCATTTGTTTTTAATGCACGTCGAATTGTTTTTTCGTTACATTTAATATGTTCGGCAGCTGAAACTATGTCTTCAAAATTACCCACTAATGTGTTATCATCAACCCGTGTTACTGTAATAGGTCTTCTATTTTTTTTACATTTATCCTTTGTCTCTTGAGACATTGGAGGTCTGTTTAAGGCTGCTATACGCATAAGCTCACGAGTAGTTTCTGATATAGATTTACCTCTATTAAGATTACCTATTTTATTACGACGTGCATCACTATAATTATCTCGCATTTTTTTAAGTGTTTCTGAAGTATGTTTATAACCAAAAGAATTACCAGCTAAGGGTAAAATATTATAACTTGGCTTCAATAAATCTATAAAATATTGTTCACTACTTAATAAAGTTAAATTTGTTTTATCTGTAATTTTTTCAGAAATTATATCAACAACTACAAAGGCAAAATTTTTTTTTCCTAACTCCTTTACTGAAGTTGCTAAACGAGAATTTCCTTTTAGATAATACAAATGCATCATTAAACGTGAATATAACCGATTTGTTGAAGCACTACCAACATACATAGAAACACCGTCTACAAGATTTATTATAATGTAAATACCAGCTAAATCTCTAAGGGTATTTTTAGCTCTATCACGTGATTTGGCTAAATGTAAGTTTTCAAACACAGCTTCTGCTTTTATATTATTATTTTTTAAAATAGTATATAATTTAGGTGACATACTAAAATGTAAATAAGAATATTGTAAATCAAAATGTATTAAAAAACTTTCAGCATCGCACAATTCAGTTACAAAGTATGGAAAAGCCAAAAATTGAAGCTCTAATAAATTTAAGTCTAATAAAGTAATAAGTAAAGAAAAATTATATATATCGCACCATTTTAAGCTATATACATAACCTAAGAAACCTGTAGCCATCATAGCTATTAAAATTACAGTACCAACTACTCAAGTAATAGTTCTTGGTGATTGATAACTTCCATAGTAGATACCTCTTCCGAATCCCGATAGGTAGGCCTTTACAAGCTTTCCCCCGGTAAGAACGCAGCATGCAACTTTCATTGCACTACGCTCAAGCAACTTAATTGTTTAATATATTCATTCTTATATTTAATAGTATTATAAAAGATGAATTTCACTTTAAATGACTATAGTTTTATTTAATCCAATTATAATTCATTTAAAGGGTTAATATTGTAACCTTGACTTTCTAATCAATTATTAATTACAGTATCTCTGTAAGATATTGCTTGTTTTAAAGCAGCATCTTTACCCCCAAAACTAGAAAAATAAAAGTATTTAGTACGAGGTTTAACATTTAAAAATTCTGGTAAATATACATTTCAACCTATTTGACCAGTTTTATGTACTTTATCATTAACAGGAGAAATATATAATTCCCCAGATATATTTTTTATAGCTTTTTTTTTAAAAATTTCATCTATTCTTTTTAGTCAATGTTCAAAAGGTAAATCTCGAGCATTGTCAATAGAATAAAGAGTTTTTATAATAAGATATTTTATATGATATAAATTACGAGAATCTAAAGCAATTAATTTACCAAATTGTTCAGTCATATTAAGTTGGAATGTTTTTCAGAAAAAAAGTTCTTTGTGTGTAAGTAGTAAAGGAAGAAGAGAATTACATACATCATCTATACCTTCAACTATACAAAGAGCATAATGTGTATCCAGTTTTAGATTAGCTTGTATTCCTTTACTTTGTAAAAATTCACAAACTAACTTCATAAGATATGCATTAGGCTCAGTATATCTTTGTTTAATCTCAAATTTAGGTATAAAAGTAAGCCCTGTGATATTATCACGTATTCTAATATACAGATTACCATCACCTAAAAAAAATCCTAAAATAAAACTTAAGCTCATAGGAACTACATTTTCTGAATAATTAAAATTCGCTGTTTCTAAATCCTCACTTGTTATGTTTTTTCCTACAACAAAATCTAGTTTTTCTTTTAAAGAAATGCTATGATCTTTTCCTAGTGATGCTAAACTATAAGCTAATTGAACACTTTCAATTTTAGCAGCCAAACTATTTAATTTTGCTAATTCATCTAAACGTAAGATTTTATTTAATGCAAAGAATTTTTCTCCATAAACCAAAGAAAAATAAGGAATAAGAGTAGATACTATATATGCTCTATTTGTACTTACTAATTGAATATGGAAATTATTAGCTTGAGTTTTTGATATATTTCACACTAAGTTAAAACCTAGTATTGCTCATATCATACTAAAATTTTGTAAGCTTTCTGTACTTACATTTTGACCTATAGAAAATTTAGGATTAAATTTATAACTTTTTTTTGAATTAAATTGTCCAGATAAAGAACCTTCAGCTTGAAAAAGACCATTAATAAAAGAACGTAAAGTTAACAAATAATCAGAAGACAATTCGTTTTTTTCGTATGTATCTTTAGCTTTTTGCTTAAATTCCAAAATAATATTTTCTAATTCAGATTTAGTTATTAATTGTTTTTTACCATTTAATTTTATAAAACCTTTTTCATCATTTAAAGATTCTTTTACAATACCAATACTTAAAGATGTAAATGAATATATTTCCGCTAAAGAGAATAAAAAATCCAATTGTTCAGCTATAGAATAAACTAAATTTAATCACGATAGGTAGATTTTTACAAATTTTCCCCCTATCCCGTTAAGTACCGATTTATGCTAGTTTTCCAGCACATGCTCAAAATTTTGAATAATTGAGCAATTTATTTTTTGCTTCTTTCCACAAAGAAGCAATTACCTCGTACGATTTTATTTCGAGTCTAAACTCGAAAAAAAAAACACCTAATGTAGCTTTGTTAATAATAAAACCTTAAACAAATATTATAAATAATTTATTAATATTTATTTTTAATTATCAAATTATTTCAAATTTTCTATATTTAAAAACTATGAGAAACTTTTACGGCGTAGAGATTTACCGTATCTTCCAGTATTCATACCCAATACAATATTTTCCATTTGTTCTAATCCTTCTTTTGTTTTATAGGCTTTAGAATTTTTTAAATCTAAAAACTTTTTAAAATCAATATAATCTAACTTTTTACTTGTATGAAAGCTATATTTATCTAATATGGGAATAAATGTAGAAGGTTTAGAATTCCGATATGACACAAAAGTATGTTTAGTTTTTTTAATAATATGATAATCTGAATAATTATCTAATTTTGGTATTATTCAACCTGAATCACCGAAAAATTTTTTTATTGCTATAATTAAACCAACATCATGAAAGTTTTGTCCTATAGAAAGAGTTGATTCTGTTTCTATATACTCATAATTTCCTTTATGTTTTAATAATAATCTATTGTAAAATGAGCCTTCAGCATCTATGAAACCAATAATCCATTGAGGCTCAATATGAATAGGTTTTGAAAAACAAAAACGATATTTTTCTTCAAAAGAACGTTTTGTATTCATATTATCTTTGAGTTCTTTAATTCTTAAAAGACCATTTTCTGTTAAGTGAGCTGCCTTTTTTACCAAAAAGGCGGCTTCCTTAAATGATTCAAAATTAAGCTGTTTGGATCCAAGTAAAGGATAAGACTCAAAATGAGGAATTATTTTTAATAATATATCATCAAATTTTCTTACGTAAAATTCTACTGTATTATCTCTTTTTGAAGTAGTAAATCTTCCACAGCCAAAAAATTTTTGAATTTTATTAAGAACTTCTACTGAATGATCTTTTTGAGAAATTCTAAAACTGAAAGTTACACTCGGAGTTTTATGTTTTTCACTAATAGTTATACTAAAACAACTCTCACCATCTGAAAACCCTGTAACATAATGAGGATCAAGCCCACTATCTTCTTTGTGTAAGGATTTATTATCTTCTTTAAATTTATTATTAAGTGTACCAACACCTAAGAGGCTAAATTGTAAAAAGATATCCTCAAAGAACATATAAGCTTCTATAGCTAAAAAAATAAAAATTATAATATGAAAAAACTTATGAAAGTGTTTTAAATTAATTGTCAATTGAGATAGGTAGGTTTTAAAACTTTCCCCCTCTAAGAACCGTACAAGCGATTTTTACCGCATACGGCTCAAGCAATTTAAATATAATTATTTTAGGCACTAGGTTAGGGGGGGGTTACGAAACCCTTACCTACAACAATTGTTGGTGCAACGAGTTTCCCGGTACACGGCTCAAGCAATATAATTTTTTATTCTTAATATTAAATCACCCACATCGAAGTCTGCCTTCTTTCAAAGTAGAATAAAAATTCCTATCCACTCTATTACCGAGAGGCATTTGCTTTTTCGACTGTCTCATTCCCTCTTGTTGTTATATTCATTTCAATATATAGAATACCTCCGTAATTAAAAGATTATTTTACTAAGTAAACTATCTTAAACACACTTTACGGTAACAATAGGGGTTACCAAGTTCCAATAATTATACTAATTTAATAAAGTTTTAGGTAGATACTTTAATACTGAGCATTATAATTGTTAATTAAATTAACAAAGGAGACCCGGCTTCGGTTGCATAAACACCTCACACTCTTGCAAGCTTTTAATCGGCTAATTTATTTTAACCTTTAATAAAAAACTATTAAATCAGTACCGTAAACACATATCTTCGCTTTCGCTTACCTTGACTTTTTTCCCTAACTAATAGCATTGTCCCCAGAGCTTCATACCAAAGAATTACTTCTAACGCATGTCTGGGTAGGGACACGAAGGGTCATTCGTGAAGGAATTTCACCTTATTATAATTATTAGCTTCTTGTCGCACTATGCAGATAGCAAATCTACCCCTTTTCCATATATATAAAACAGGATGAGTTGGGGTACTTCTCCCTAAGTAATAAACATGGTTTTAATTACACATTTTATTACCCATTTACAAACAATAAATTATAAAAAGAATGTTTAAAAATTTCTCCTTTATTTATTTATTGTTTTATACTCTTTAAAGTAGGGTTTGACTATATTTTAAGCACCAATACATAAAATTATGCCAACCAACGTTTAGTCGATGAACTGCACACCGTATAAAAAATAATAAAATTATATAGTTTTATTCCATATTTAAATACCGGTGCTTGGCTGCGGATTACCCATTTATTTTCATAAATTAATATCTATTTTACCTTATCACGAGTTATTACCTGTGCCACAAACTATATTACCTCGTTTGTTTGGTTGAAATTACTTTAGGGACTTCCCGTCAATTTGATGGTTTTAGCAGGAGGTTCACTCCCACAATTTGGCCTTAAGAGATTTCTCAGTTCTCTTTTTTTTCATTTTTTTCACTATAATGAAAACAAAAATAGTTCATTTGAAATAAGTACGCAGTAACTTTAATTAGAATTTTTTTATTATTATGATATCCTACAATTTAAGATAAAGTTACTAACCGTTTAAATATTAATTTTTTACCATTAAATTCAATTAAAGAACCATTATCTAGTCTTCTATTAATAGTTCTACTATGTACATTAAAAAATAAAGCACAATCTTTTATAGAATCAAAACTATATACTATTACACCGTTTACATCTAAAACATTTACACCTACATTTCCCCTACCTTTAAGGTAAGTTCCTGAAGATTTTATTAATATTTTACCATCAGGTTGTAATACATAATTTGAAGGGCTATATAAAATTTTTGATATTATTTTTTCTAGAGATATTAAAGAAGAACTAGAAGCAATTTCTTTAGATAAATTAGTAGATAATCTATTATTATTCATTCTTTTAGTAATTAAAAATATTAACTCTTTACCTTCATCTGTAAAATGTTTACCTTCCTTTACAATATTTAAAATTAATTTTCAATCTTTATAATCCTTTTCTTTTTTACTTAATCAAATAAGATTATCAAAAAAAGGTATAATAACATTAGTAAGAAAATCAAGTTGATTTATTGATATATAAGTCATGGCTTTATGGCTAGGGCCTTTACCTTGATCATACGTAGCAAGTTTTACAATATTAGTATTTTTTCTTTTGACTAAATATTTACCAGGTAAATCTAAGATAAATGTTTGAATTGCCTCCAATACATTTGTTTCCTGATAAGTTTGCCCAATACCGAATTTTAAAGAATAGTCCGACGTATTAACTGAAAAATAACCATCACCTTCTACAAATCCTAATAATCAATAAGAAGTAATATTAATAAAATGTTTAGGTGGTTGATTAAAATCTATTCTTTTTTTATTCATTTGATTTTTTAAATCAATCATTTTTTCCTTTAATTCCGTAGATATTTTATAGGATTCACGATTAAAATAAATATCATAAGCTTCTTTGAACAAAATATAATTTAAATTTTTGCTTGTATTGAGCGATCGTCTGTCAAAAATGCTAATAATCTTAAGTAAATCATTTTTATTTGAAATAGTGTAAACAGCACTCTTTTCTTTCACAGAAAGATATCCTACTCCTAATCTTTGCATAATATATTCAAGTAAAGGAGCTTCATCTTTATGTAAACAAAGTGTAAATACTAATTTAAACTGATTTTTTATAACTTGTATTAAAAAACATCTAAAAATAGTTTACTATTTGTACATAGTAGATTCAAAATATAATATTTGTTACTTTATATAAAAATTTAACATAAATTTTATATTCTTAAAAAGTATGACCCTCCACCCACCTCATATTATTAATAATTTAAATATTAATAATACTAATTGTTACACCCTATCCCTTTTTTTATAAAATATATATTAAATATATATTAAGCTAAATATAATAATAAAAATGCTATCTAACTAAAGAACACATTCATTATAACCATTAAAGTAAATATATTTACTTTTTTAAACTATTTACTAAAACTTATTTTTTATAAATTTTAGTGTTTTCATATGTGTGTGTAACCCTTACACCTTTATAATTTAAATTTATAAAGCATACTAGGTATTATGTAAGGTCTAACAATTTTTATTAATTTATCCATACTATTTTTAGAAATATAAATTCTATATTGATCTTCTCTATGCTTATGTACACTGCATTTTAAATCATAACGAATAATTAAAACATTCATTAAACGTACTACATCCTGAATGGTATAAGAATCAGTACAAAGTCTAAGACCGCCAGTTTTAATGGCAGTTCCATCTCCCATGATTCAATGAGCTAAAGCTATAGGAGTTAAAAGCTCAAATATATTATTAGGTATTAATTTTACTTTATCGGGATAAAAAAGTAAAGATAATTCTTTAAAAACTGGTAATGATAAAGTAAAAAATCCTAAAGATAAATGTTTCCCTTTAGAGATATTAGGGCAACTACCACAATAGTGAGATAATAAGTTAAATACAAATCAAACATATTCAAAATTAGATAATTTTTGTTTAAACCCGAATCTAGGGTTTTTACTTCTAAGATTAAACGATAATCATCCATCTGATAAAAGTAATCCTATTATTATATAATATTGATAATAAGGTAATTTTATTATTTCTCTCTCTATTTTAGTTAGTCTACTATTACCTACTGAAGATGGTAAATTTTCACCTCAAATTACTAAGTCTTTACACTCATAGAAGTTTTCATCTGAAAGGGTATTTAATAATAATTTTTCATCAGATGTATGATTTTTTTCTACTGTGGCAGTTGAAAAATAACTAATGTATTTATTAAATTTTAATATATTTAGAAAAATATAGTTATCTAATTTTTTTAAAATAAGGATATACAATATAAATAATAAAAATGGCACACGAATAAAGAAAGCAAAAATGAAAAATCTGACCAAGAAAAAGAAAGCACTCGCCGTGTTAGAATGAAAATACCGAATTAATCAACCATTGTTCACGTCTCTCATGATATGTTCCACAGAATTGAAAGCTTCAGCGACACTCGCATTATAGTGCATAGCTAACGTAACACCAGTAACAATTTGAATTATTAGACAAACAGCTAATAAAGAACCAAAGTTTCAAGCAAAATTAAGATTAGAAGGTTGTGAACCGTCCATTAAATATGAATTAAGTAATTTTAAAAAAGGATGACTTTTTAATAAACGCATTTTTTTTAGTATTTTTTTATTTTTATTTTTTTTTAGTTACTTTCACACTATTGATTATAAATTATAATTTAAATTATATTATTACTTTTTTTTTGTACACAAAATTTTAGATTTAGATAAGAGTCAGATGAGTAAATATTACTATATGGTAGTTATTTTTTTTATTTATCGCTTAATTTTAGCCTTTATTTATTTTTTATAAAAAAAAAACTTAAAATTAAAAAAGTACTTATAATTTATTTAAATTTATTAAATAAATTATAATATTAAAAATTAATTTAATTAATGTTTTATAATTACATTATTTTATTTCAATAAAAAGTTAACAGTTTTAATTTTTATACAAACTATAATTATCAAATAAATTAACAATAAAAAAATATTTATTGGATATAATTAAATATAGAAATTAAAAATTATTAAAAAGACACTTAAAGTCAAAAAAATAATATAAAGAAACTTAATTTTTATTATTTAGCAAGAGAATTAAAAACATAGACGACCGCATGCGAAGCGTGCGGATGCCAGGTGACTGCTACACGACTTCAGCTAAAATTAAGCAATATTTTAAATATAAAATTAAATAAAGCAAATTAATAAACTTTTATTATTAGAATAAAAGATAATAAAAAATTTTTAAAAAAGTTAAAATTATTCAGTATTTACTAATTTATATAAAGATAATAAACTAATATTTAAATAGTATAGCGCCTGTTTTATAATGGTAGATGTTAAGAAGGGGGGGGGGTAAGGAAGACTAGTAAATATTTTAAGCTAGATGTGTTATATAATAAATTTTTAAAGTATTTACCGAACTATTTAAATTATAACAATTTTCATTATTATTTTAAATAAACATTTATTTTTTTTTTAATCTTAAATATACTAAAATTTAAATAATAAATAAGCTTTTTAATTTCATATGAAAAAATTATTTTATTAAAAAAGCTATTTATTACTAATACTTTTAAATAATTTTTATTTAAATAATGATTAATAGTAATATTAAACATATTAAATTTTTAGTAATATATCTAATATTTAGATTTATTAATTAAGTAATGGGGAAGAACCAGTAAATAAAATATTATAATTATAGATAAATCTATAAAAATATTATTTATTGATACATCGCTTAGGGTCAAACACCGATGGCGATATAAAGAATGATCTCCAACTGCCCTCGATGTTTAGATATTATTATATTTTATAATATTATATATAAATTTTACTAAAAAAAGACTAGATAATAAAGACGATTCCAATAAAAAAATTTGTATAAAAATTCTATAATAAAATTAGAATAATTTATATAAAGCCAAATAATTTTTATATAACATTTCGTTAAAAATTTTGCGTAAATCTGTAATCTTAGCGTCGCGCGTATAAAATACGCGCGATGCACTCCCCAGCGCCTCGGATTTTAGTCGAAGCGCAGACGCTAATTTTAATATATAAAACAATATATAATTAATAAATTTAATAGTATGGACTATTTACGGTAACGTCAAGATATACGACGCGCACATAGTGCGGCATTGTAAATTTATTCAACAAATAAATAAAATATTAATTTAACTATAAAAAAATAATTTTATAATTATTATATCAAAGATAAATAACGATATATTTAAAGTATGAATGATTTAACTATTTTAATTACTGATTATATTAACTACTAATAAATACATAAACCTAATGCTATGTTTCCTTAAGATTTTTAATGAATGTAGGATTAAATTCATTTGCTAGGCAAAAGTATAAATTATATTTCACAATCTTTAATAGTCTGGTGCGCGCATGTCAACTTAAAGGTTTATTATTTTTAATAGCTAATGCTAAATATAAAAAAATATTGTGAATCAAAAACATCATGTAAATATACAATTAATATACTAAAAATTTAAGAACCTCAGTAATAAACAGAAATATACAAAAATAGTCAAAAACTTCAACTTAGGAAGAAAACATAGAAAAAAATTTTTTAGGATAATAGAGTACCCTCCCACGCACTGTATAGACAACAACCAATGTAATTTATCTTCTTTAATAAACAATTAAATAACCTTATTAATAGTAACTAAATATGAAAAGCAACAGAAAAACAAGATTAAAGAAATTATTTAATTTGAAATTATTATATTAATAAAAGGACATTTAAATTCATAATGTTATTACATTTATGTACGTTTTTCTAATAAATCTAATCAATATTCTTTAGGTTTAAATTATTTATTAGGCACACTGTATAATAAATTTAGAATTTTAATATAACCAATTTTAGTTAAATGTTCCTTTTTTATAAATATCTGCAACAAGTAATAACAATTCAAATGAAATTTTTGCTTCAATTAAGTCAATCTTTATACTCAGCTAATAAAGGCAATAATTTTTCAAATACTATATTATCTGAATATTTTAAATAAATCATATCAGCTCTATGTGATAATTTAGGTTCTAACTTTAGATTTAGCTATAAGATTTAATAGGTAAGTATTGTAATTTGTACGTTTTTGACAAACAAAATTAAACACAGGTTTAAATTAAAAAACAGGAGCTCTAGATTTAGATTGATTAAAAACAAATCCTAAACTACCATCCCCCCCTATAAACAATTCTAATATAAAAAAAAAATATTTGGTAAATTGTTATTTTCTCCTATAACCTCAATATTAACAGAGTCTAATTCAGAACAATTAAACATAGAAAGTTTTTTGACTAAAGAGATTTTTCTTTCTTGTCCCTCTGGATTAGTAGAATATACTAAATGAATTAATTCTGATGCAAAATTTTGATCAAAAGATTTTAAAAGATTATTAGATAAAAATTGGATTCTATCAAATTTAGCTAAATCAGATTTTTTTCCATATAATTCTGATAAATAAGGTTTAATTATATTTAAAATATCGTGAATATTAGTAACTATAAATCTGATATAAAAACCTTTATCGTTTTCTTCTATTTTAATTCTATTGACACCTAAAATACGACGTAATCTTAAAAAAAGAATAGCTGATTCAGAAGAATAGTTTTGTCCTATAGAAAAATAATATACTACTCTCAAGGAATCTGCTTTAGCAAAATATACACCGTACGTACCTTCTGCTTGATATAAACCATTTATAAAAGATTTAAATTATTTTCATCTACATTAAATTTTGTGGAATTAAATTCATTCTCAATTTTTTCAAATTCTACTGAAATATTGTTTACGTTTTTAATACCTAATGCTAAATATAAAAAGTATTCTGAATTATCACATAGAAAATATAATAAGTATTCTAAATTGCAACATAAGAAATAAAATTTTAAATATGCAGTCAATATACTAAAAACTATGAACCTCAATAGTAAACAGAAACATATAAAAAAAGTCAAACACTCGGTAATACAGAGTCAAATTGTAAACTTACATAAATTAAAAAAAATATATGCAAATTTTTACCTTAAAATTATAATTTATAATATTATTAATTCTTAAAGTTACATTTGGTCTGCCTACTGGTTTCGCCCTAGAATAAATTATTCAATTTAAGGGAGCTAGCTACCAGATTTATATTCTTTTTAAAGAAAAAATAGAGCATATTTTAATATTAACATATAACTACCGTCTGCCCGTTGCGCTTTTACACCTCATCATAAAATTGATGACGTAATTTAGTTCCACGATTATCCATTATTTTTTTTAACATCTTTATTCTTGTTACCTAACATGAGTAATAAATTCATCCATTTAATTATTTTATAATTAAATTTGGTAAATAAAGTTTTAGGATGTTACTGGAGTTTGGTAGTTTGATGCGTTCAAAAAAAGCTGCTAACTTTTTTACACATCAACGAACATGATTTACGAATTTTACCTTAAAATTTTTATAGCTATTTAGGTTAATTTATTAATTTGATAACTTATCACATAAGTCCATTAGAGTACATTTTAAGTAATATATGAATTAATTAATTCCATCATTACCAACTACCGTTTACTCGTTGCTCTTTTATAAATAGTGTTAAGGATTTAATTTAGATCCGCGATTTTTTTATTCCCCTTTAGGGGATCTTTATTATTCTTACCCTACATAAATTATTAATTTATCCACTTACTATTTTATTAGTTAGTTTGATAAATAAAGCCTTTAAAAACTTTCCGGAATTTGGTAGTTAATAGCACGGTTAATAAAGTTTAATTATTTTTGTATGCCAGTAAAGGATAGAAGCTTCAAAACCAAGATGGTGATTATCCGTTGAATGATAAGCAAGTATTCTTCAGAAACCAACAGCAATAAAAATAGTACCAATTATAACCGTGTCTGTATTTACTTCAGCATATCGAATAAATTAGATGTAAAACCCTATAAATGCGACTTAGCTAGAACATAAAGTTATTTCCTTATTTCTAAGGAATACTGAGTATACCTTAATAACAAAAGAGGAAGTCAGCTCAGAATTTTTAAATTATACCCCTTTTGCAACAACTATCATCTACTCGATGCGCTTTTCCATATTTAATAAATAAATATAGGTTAGTTCCGCGATTACCCTTTTAAGTTTACTTAATACAATAACTTTTTACCTAACCCATTATGATTAATAATGATACTTATTATTAGACTTTTCGATATATAAGGTGGTATTATTGTCTTTAGGGATTTCCCGGAGTTTGATAGTTTAGTAACTATTTCTTGATTAAATTTTACTTTTACTTGTTTACCTCAAGAAATAAAATAAATATAAAGTACCAAAAGGGATATACTTTTTTCTCTTGTTTTAAAGATTTAAACCTAAGTGACTAACCATGGAGGGAATCTATCTAAATGATCCAAAATAATCAGATTCTTAAATAAAGGATGTCACTTAAAGTGGAAACTTATCTACCTTTATTCATTCCGGATTTAATTTGACAAACCTGGTCAAATCCTTTTTCAGTTAAATGATCCTTGGTTTTTATTATTTCAGCTATTTTGCATCAATCATTGAAGTCTTTTAATTTTTCGCCCTTTATATTATATTCACGGAAGAATAGGATAATTTTTTCATAATTACCTGAAAAAGTATAACATTAAAAGCTTACCGTGGTACGATTTAAAGAAGATGGAATATAAAAACCACAACCAAATAAATCCACCATACTTCTAATTAGAGATTCATCCTTATTGTGTTGAGATATACTAAATACTAATCTTACATTAATTCTAGAAGAAGATTTGTATTCAGTAACCGCGAAACAACCAATATTATATATAAACTTGTTAACTACTAATCTATATCTTATTAAATCTATATTTACCTTTATGAGGTTTATATTGATTTCGACTAAAATAATTAACAATTGCAGATTTAGGTATATTTAGTTTTTTAGCTGCCTCACTAATAGAATAATAAGTAGTTGTAATATTATTTTCAACATCAAATACTATTTCATTACGGTCTCTTGGTGTACTAAGTCAAGAATTTAATTTATAAACCATATAATAATGCATATAAGAAGAAACAATATAAACCAATAATACCATAGAACTTTTATTTATAAAAATACGATATTTATTTTTGTTATTAATTCGTATTGTACAATCTAATCTATACCTAATCATTAAAACATTCATTAAACGAACTACATCAACCAATTTATAAAGGTCTGTACAAACTATTAATCCATGACGTTGTCAAGAACCATCCCCCATGTGCTAAGCAACCGGGATTAACAAATTATAAATATTTTGAGGTATTACTTTTATTTTTTCAGAATAAAATAATGAATAAAGCTCAATAATACATGGCATAGATCGAGTCTTAAATTGTAACTCTATTGTATTTGTTCCTAAACGATTATTAATTTTTATTAAAGGATAAGAAGAACAGTAATGAGATAGAGAAAAGAAACCAAAAATACTTAGAATTAACATTGGACTGAGCAAACCCTAATAAAGTATTTTGACTTGTAAATTTAATCCATGCATCTGAAATAATTAATCCTTTGGATATATTAAGATAATTTTACTATAGATAACTGAGAACGAGTAAAACGTTCTCCTACAGTTGAAGAAAGATTAATCCCTCATAAAACTAAATTTAAAGATGTTCCAAATACTTCCTGTTTTATCTCGGTAGAATAATATTTTTTTATTTTCAAAACGAGTTATGGCTGATAGGCCTGATGTAAATCCCGCCATTCAATAAGAATGAGGTATTTTCGTATTTTCAGCTAAAGACTTTAAAATTGGTATAGTATTAGGGAAAGCAGCCTTTAATTCATCAGTTAAACCGAAATTAATAGACGCTTTATTAGATACAATATTTTGTAAACCTTCCATAGTTAAATGTTTCTTAGCTTTAACCATCTCTACTGATGATTTAAAAAGTAAGAAATCTCTTTGTTTTTTAGTTATTAAAGGATATTTAACAAGGTGAGGTATAATTATAGTAGTTAAATCTTTTATAGAAGATACAAAATATGCACAGTTTTTCCTTGGAAATTCTACCAATACCACCAAAATAAGTTTGAATTTTTTCCAGAAGTGGTAAATCTCGTGAATGAAGACAGATTGAAAATACAGCTTCTACTTGTCAGCCTATTAGAGTTTTTTTAGTTTTTCTAACTCTAATAGAAAAACATCCTTCAGCATCTATAAAGCCTGTAATAAATCAAGGATTAATTTAGCTAGATTCCTTACCCTTATTTAAATTTAAGGGTAACTTAAAGTAATTGTAAAAAATAATTTAGAATAAGTGTACTTTTTTACACTTTTGCTTTGATACCAAACAAAGCATGAATGTAACCCGTGGACAAATTTGTTATCATAAGATATTTTATCTCTTATTTCCATTTCTTATCAAAATGGTTCAGACTATGTCATCAATCCCTATTAATAAGTAGATTACAGGGCTTTCGTGGTATGGTTATTGTAAATAAAATACTCACATACTAGTCTTTGAACCGACATATATTTTCCTTGTAAGGATTATGTTTTAAATAAAATATAATTTTTATTTAATATATGTTTGGTGGCAAATTGTCCTTTATACTACTCATTATTATTTAAATATAATGGTGATTCAGGAGTTCCTTGCATTAACCCTGTTTTCTATTATATTTTATTCTATAAAAAAATTTGTGCAGAAACTCAAAATATAAAAAAAATAACTTTATGACTTTATTTAATCTAAACCACTTTAAATATAATTATTTAAATTTTCTTTGTCTATTCATTTTATTTTTAATTTTAAGTATTCGATTAACACCCTCTTCTGTTAAATGTATCTTATCTTTCATTAAAAAAGCTGCCTTACAAAAATTTTGATAATCCAATAGCTTGACACCAAATAAATGATTTTTTCAAAAAAAGGTATAATTTTATTTAAGATATCATCAAATTTATATACAACAAAATTTACATTATTAGGCCTAGTAGATACGTTTTCTATTATACCACACCCTAAATAATTTTTTATAATATTTAATAAATTTGCATCACGTGAATGTTGTAAAATTGAAAACGTTAATGAAACCTGAGATCTTTTTTCATTTTTTTTACTTTAAAAACACCCCTCTCCATCCACGAATCCTACTAATCATAAGGGTTTTTAATAACTTGTAAAGATACAATTGGCCTTTCAACTGGAATAATATTAGGAAATATTGTTTTTAATGTTTTAGTTAACCCTTTATTCATAGAAGCTCTAATAGATAGAATTTTTTTAAACCTTCTAAATGTTCTTTATTACACATTAAATCAACTGCCTTAGCAAAAAGTTAAAAATCTGTTCGTTTTTGAGTTAACAAAGCATATTGTTTAAAATGAGGAATAATTATCTCAGCTAAATTTTTTATTAATTTTACAGAATAAATTGCAGTGGACTTTCCCCCCCCCTCGAATTCTTGTTATAATAGTACCTACACAAAAAAAAGACTGTATACGTTTAAGTGTAAATAAATCTTTTTCAGGTAATTCTATAGTAAATTCAGGTTCAACACGTAAAGAAAAAATTTTAGTTGTATCTTTTGCCACTTTTATAACAAAAGAAGATTCAGCATCTGCGATACCTGAAACTCAATAAGATATATCATCTTTATTGAATAAAGTATTATTTTTTTGATTAAATATAATAGGGGCTACAGTTAACCCTGTTCCGAAATAGAAGCAAGAACCGAAAGAACCATCACTTAAAGTGAAAGAAGAAACCGTATATTCTACACCTTGACATACAGTAAAAACTACTGCTAACACAATTGTAAAAATTAACCCATACAATACTCCAGGTCTGTTTCCTTGTATTAGTGAATGATGTGCATATGTTACCGTGATACCAGATGATAGTAAAATTCAACTCTAATTAAAATAGGTAGGATTAAAAGCTATATAGTTTACAAAACAAGTTTGTAATTAACTAAAAACACCTATAAAGGAGATTATAAAGACTACGTGCCTGTGTCTATCCCACTGTGTGCGTAGCATGGGAATTCCTTACTCCTTACGATTTCGCACTCGTATTAAAGCTCGACTATACATTTAAATGGGTATTTAAACCCAATTATAATGAACCAGTCTGTAGCGACATTTACAAATGCCGACGGTCTTAACTAGGATGTCGTTAACCGTTTTCACTTAATTTTGCATTTTTATATAACAGATCAGGTTGTAACCTTAACCTAGTTATTATTTAACTCTCAAAAAAGCTTTACCTGTGTGCTCCAATTTTATTTTTACTATTTAGGGTAAAAGAAAATAGTATAATACTCAATGTAAAACGTTTAAATAAATTTAATGTTTATTAGATAAAAATTAAAAAAATTAATACCTACAACAATCTTAATTTCTACCTTTATTCATTCCTAACTTGATTTTCTTAATCTGATCAAATCCTTCCTGTGTTAAATGAGAACCATTTTTCATTAGTTTATCAACTTCACAAAAACTTGAAAAATCTTTAGATTTAACACCCATTATAGGATACCTTAAAAAATAATTTTCTCTTCAAGGTCTGACAACTTTGTTAGTTCAAAATTTCCCAATTCTTTAGTTAAATAGACTTGTCCGCAATTGTAATAATCAATAAACTTTTTTAGTAGTTTACTATCCTTACTATATTGAGTTACTTTAAATTTTTATTGAATTTGAACTCCTAATTTCCTTGTTGGTGAATTTAAAATACTTACGGAAAATGCCCATCTCCTGACACGAATCCTGCTAATCAATACGGATCTAAAATGGTTGGTTCTTTAACTGTAAATTTTTCAATTGGTTTAATATCAGGAAATGCTTTTTTTAAAGAAGTTGATAAACCTCAGTTAATTGATGCTCTTATTTTTACAAGTTTTTTTATACCTTCTGGAATTAAATGTTCTTTATTTTTAATCAATTCATAGCTTTGTTTAAATAAAAGATAATCTGCAAATTTTTGTGTTATTAACGGATATTTATCAAAATGATTAATAAGAATTGCTATTTCTTTAACTGATTTTACACGAAAACAAATTGATTCTGAACCAATTACATAAAGTTTTCCTACTCCAAAATAATTTTTAATTAATTCTAGAAGAGCTTTATCTTCAATATGTAAACCAATATCAAAAGAAACTTTAACTGTTCAACCAGATTTATATTTTTTATCCTCAATAATAGAAAGATGAAAAAACCTTCAGCATCCGAAAAACCAGTAACAAACCAAGGATTCAATTTAGTTAGAGAAGTATGGTGCGATGCTAAGGTACTTTGATACTTTTTAATAACTTTATTAGGACATGTTGAAAGAATAGAAACGCTAGTTTTGGGTATAGTGTTAATACTCTCTTTATTTTTTTTGAATAAAATTAGATTTGTAAAATACAGAGATTCTTTTTATTGAATAACCTTTAAATTCTACTCTATCTATTTGATCATCTATATCTAAACGCCTTTTTAAAGTATTAAACCCTACATTCAAAGTTTTAGCTGCTTCAGCTAAATTAGGTTTTATTAATACTTCTCCTGTTGGTTTAATTATTTCATAAATACAACTACTTGAACGATTATGCACTACTTTTTTTGTTTCAATATATCTTTGACGACCGTCGTTAAGATGTTCAATAGTTGGCATTGCATTAATAAGCAGATCTCTTTCATCTTTGCTTAAATATTCTACTGATTCTGTGTATGTAGATAATCGGTAATTATTCATTGTGCGAGATAATTTTAAGATTAATGATTTTATTTCCTCTCTATGATGAGCTCCAATATAAACAGCTTTACATATGATTTTAAAATCAAGGAAATCTTTACCTTTTTTAGTTATAAATTCCAGACCATCTTCGCTTAAAAAAGGCACTAAATAATTATTTAAAATGTGTATGTTTTTAATCCTAAACGTTGCAAGAGGTTTACTATTATTTATAGCTTTATTAGAGCCTGCTACAGTAATGATTGACGAACATTTTAATTTAAGCATAGAATATAAATCAAAACCTAAATTTTTTTCTAAATATTCTTTTATTTTAACTAAAACAGCAAGTTGGTTTTCCGTTAAATTAATAGAAAAAGTAGGTTCGAGTTTAGATCTTTCTAAGCTAAATGACCCATCACCTTCTATAAACCCTAATAGCCAACTTTTTGTTATAATAACGTGATTTTCCGGCATAATAAAACTAGTACGTTTAGTGTTCATATTATTTTTTAGTTCTAACAATTCAGCTATTAATTCTCTTGTTAAATATTCTCTATTATTATATAAATTAAAAGCTTTTTTAAATTCTAAATAATCCAAATATTTAGTTGTATTTAATGTATATTTATCAAAAATAGATATTAATAAAATTATATCTTCCTTTTTTGTCACAACAAACATCTGACTATCTTTATAAAGATAAACCTTTCCTACACCTAATTTACTTTTAATGTAATTTAAAGCATCTAAATCGTCCTTATGTAAACCTATCGTAAATTTGAAAGAAAAACCTGTAATCTTGGTTTTATCTACTAAAGAAAATATACCAAAATTAGCTTCAGCATCAGAGAACCCTACGAACCATTTATAAAATTCGTCAAGTAATCCTTTTTTAACCCCCAATTTAATGTCACTCTCTTCTTGAGGCGATATTAATGAGGATTGGATTATTGGGTAAAGCAAAAATAAAAATGGAGACAAGCTTCAAAAATAGTCAAGAGTTAAATTATGCACAAAAAATAGGATATTAACAAATACAGCAACAATATCCAAATTTGAAACAATGACACGAATTACTGTATTTAATAAAGGAAGCTCGAAAGGGTTTATTGCAGAAATTCCAAGAGGTGGTCACTGGGCTCCCAGCTCAACTGTTGGTGATAATGCACTCGCTTATGAATTAAATTTTTATATTATTTAATTATAAATTTTAATTTTTTATTTATTTTTAATCTGATTCTATTTCATTTTCATGATATTCTGAATGTTCCCTTAAACTATTCATGGCTGATTTTATTTTTTTTTTATTTCCTGTAATCCCTCTTCTGTTAAATGATATTTAGATTTTATTAATAATGCAACTTTTTTTGAAATTTTGAAAATCTTTAGATTTTTTCCCTACAAGCGGGTATTTATCAAAAAATGGGATTATTTTTTCAATAATATCAGAAAATTTTTCTACTATTAATTCACCGTAATTTTTAATTGAACGAGCATAATATTTACCGCAATTTAAATATTTCATTAAATTATTTATTAGTACTTCATCTCTATTATGTTGAGATAATATAAATCTTAATCAAACTGATTTACCAGCGCGAAGCGCAGACTCTTTAGAATTTTTAATAACAACAAAAAAACAAAAACCAGTTATTCAAATTGGATCTTTTATTTCTAAATTTTTAACTTCAGGTCTTGAAATTAACGTAATATCTGTTAAATTTTCTTTTAATTTGTCATTGATGCTTTTATTGCTACTAATTTAAATAACCCTTCATTTGTTAAATGCTCTCCTTGTTCAACTAATTTAACTGCTTGTTTAAATAACTTACAATCAGCTCATTTATTTGTTATTAACGGATATTTTTCAATATGATGTATTATTATTTTTAATTCTTTAACTAAATAAACACGGTATTGAATAGAATTTTTCCCTTGTTTTGTGATACTACCTACTCCAAAGAACATTTTCAGGAGTTCAAGAGATTATATTTTTTGAATGTCGCTCTTTATAAGGTTTTTTTGATTATTAATAAAATATTTTGAAATGGTAAAATGCCTTATATCTAAGTGGTTTGCCGCAGCACTTATAGATTCAAACTCTTGACTTTCATTTATTAAAATATCTATCACTAATATCCTTTGAGAGGGTTTACCGACTCTTTCAATCTTTGCTTTTCCTAGATGAGCAGCAGCTAATTTTGCTTTGGATTTTTTTTGAGAATTTTTCCTCCATGAGCAGTAGACAATTTATTCCGTGTTTCTTCTGAGTGTTTAAAACCTAGCGATGAACCTGCAGTTTTTAAAATATTATATTTTGGTTTTAAAAGATCAATATAATATTGTTCTCTTTCCAATAAATAGAAGTATCACAATATTAAAAGATATTTAGGCTGAAATTAGAAAAACTATATTTTAAAAGTGCTTTATATATTAAACTTGATTTAAAGTATTTAGCTAAAAAAATAATATTGAAGAAGCCTAATGGATAGTTTGGTACTTCCTACATAAGTTTTTCCATTTTTATTATTAATTCAACGATATACTCTAGTTTTATTACGATTATCTTTAAATATTTTAATTTTATCCACATCGGCATTAAAATATGTAATAGCAGGATTAAAATTATTTGAAGAGGAAAATTGTCTATAAAATATTTTATCATTCTCATGTAAACCAATTTGAAAAAATAATTTTACTCTATAACCAGTCTTTAACCTAGAATCAGCACTAATTCCTATAAAAAAAACAACCCTCGCCATCCGAAAAGCCTGAAACATAATGAGGATTAATTTTTGTAATTGGAATAATTAGAGGCATAAGCAAAAAGTAATTTAATTCATTGTAATGTATAAATTCTAAACTTGAAATTATTGATTTTATATGAATTAATGAAATAAATAATGTTTATATAAATAAGCTTGAAAACATTACTTTAATAAATAAAACAATATTGTTTTTAATAGAATTTAATCAAATAAAAATTTTTTTTATATATTTAAATTTGAACAATAATATATCTGTTTAAAAAAATCTAATAATTTAAAAATTTAATTAAACCCGCGATTTCTCTAGGGGCTAGAATACACCTTAATATAGATTCTATATCTCTAAATAAGAACCGTCTACTCGTTGCTCTTTTACAATCAATTATTATATGAATGGATTGACTTAGATCCGTGATTACCCATTTAGCAAACCATTCTTATCTTTAATGTTATTACCTTACTCCTTATTATTAATAGGACCAATATTAAAGTTTTCTTAAATATTTTGATAATTAAAGCTTTAGGGATTTTCCGAAGTTTGATTCATATTCACAATAAATACTGTTTACATATTTAATATGAAAGAAAGCTCAAATATATTTTGTCGCTCTTATTGTATAATTTTAGTTTATGGTTAAAATACTAAAACTTAAGAACCCTCTCACAAATTTTTCATTAATAATATTTATCACAAGCTAATAATTGTACACGAAGTACCTCTATTCTTCCTCTATAGTTTCCACTTTAGTGACATATACTATTTTATTATCAAATAATACAGGCTTACCTTTCAATAATCAGTAAGCGACTGCAGTTCGAGTTACACCAAAAACCTTTGCACAAGCCATTTGTGTATCAAATGTTTTAATGATATTACCGTTTTGATCTAGAAGTTGTACAGCCATTGGTTTAATTAGACCCCCTTTGTGTCGAAATCTATTTAAGGATTTTATCCAAATTTTTCCCTAATTTCACAGTTTGAAGGTCCACTTAATAACTTTTCAACGGACGTCTGTAAAAATGTCCTATTTACTCGGGTGAATCCTTTATTATTTGTAGATAATCGATTATTGTTCATTTGGCTAACTATAAGATCCATTAACTTTTTCCCTTCATCCTCATAGTTATGACATCTGTTTCGAAGTTTTAAAATATTTACTCAATCTAAAAAATCATAATATTTCTTACTTCGCCAGTTCATATTCTCAAAAAAAGGAATTAGTACATTTCTTATGTAATCCAATTGGCTTATGGATATACGAGTTATTTCTAGACCAGGTTATCGCCTATGGCGATGGTACCAAAAAACACAGCATTTTTATATTCAACCTCGTTTTTTATTTCTTCTATTAAAGCGGCATCTCTAAAAGATTGGCCTACACTAAAATTTAAATTGTATCCTTTTACAACGCTAAATGAACCTTCCCCTTCGACAAATCCCAATAGTCAATAAGGAGTAATTCGGGTTTTATAATATTCTGGAAAATTAAAATTAGTTCTTTTATTATTCATTCCGTCTTTAAGTTTAGCGATTTCTTGTACTACCTCCTCACTTTTTGAACTTTTATAAAGCTCAAAAGCTTTTTTTAAATCTAAAAAATTTAATAACTTAGTAGTATTTAAAGTGTAATTACTAAATATTCCAATTATTTTGGCTATAGATTTAAGATCATACACTTCGTATTGAGCCACGTTACCTGAAGTAAATACTTTACCAAGTGTTTTTTGTATAAAAATTAACATGTCTTTATCATCAATATGAAGCCCTATAGAATATTTTAAAGAATATACAGAAGTATTATCACTAATATAAAAATTTCCCTCACCATCCGTCAGTCCTCGCAACCATTCTAAAAAATCTATTGAGATATTATTTTGTGAACTAAAAAATCTATGATGACTGTATTTTTGGTTTCTATTATAAAATTGCAAATAACTATTGCTACGCCCCATTTGTCTAACTAAAAATTTTGAAGCAACAAAGGAATATGAACTTTGTATTTTTGATGGAGTATAGCCACTTAAAAATAGAGAATAACAGCTATATGATATAAATTCATATATATGAATTAATGTATTGTAAAACACAAATATATAAAGCTAAAATGATAATATTCTAAAGATATAGGTAAAACCTTATTGTTTATTAATCACCTTTCAAATTTTATGTGTTTATCATGAAAGAAAGCCCAAAAGACACTGAGAAAGAACAATGCTTCAGATGTTATAAATAAAGCAACTCCTAAATTAAGACCACGCTGAACTGCGCTGGTGTGATCTCCTAAATAAGTCTAAAATTTCGATATATTTATAATATCAACTGGATTATCTCTTAATTAATAGGTTAATTAAAAAATAATTAACGTATTAAAATTTAACGTATAATCTCTGAGGATCCTACTAAAATATTTATAAGTTTTTTGGTTTCCCGCTGATTGAACTATTTATAAATAGTTTTTCTAAGCAAACAGTTAAATTTATTGAGAGCACTTATTAGCATCAATACTACATAAATTTATTTATAATTTTTTAGCCTTTTTCTATTAAAGATCTAATTTTTAATCTTCCTTCGTGAAGTTGCTGAAGCTTATCTTATTTAATTCAAAAAAAATTAATTTTGTTAAGAGATTTTTTCAAAAATATACCTTCCTTTTAAAGGTTTTTTTTGATTATTTTTAAAATACAGAGAAATGGCAGATTGATTAAGTTTTAAAGTTCTGGCGGCTTCACGTATTGATTTATATTCTGTCTTTTCTTTTGTTATAAGATCCAAGACAGATATTTTGTTTGAAGGTCTACCTGATCCTTCGGGTCTAATTTTACCAAACATAGGATGATCCTTTCCTAAACGCCCGTACATAGGATTTTTTCTCCTTGTTGAGCCGCAGACATTCTAGCTATTGCTTCCTTAGAGTGTTTGTACCCTAAAGGTGATCCTACTTTCAGTAAAATATTATATTCAGGCTTTAAATTATCCAAATAGTATTGTTCTCGTTCTATGCATTTTTCAGGGTCGCAATATTCAATAATATCCAAATTAAATTTTGAATAACCATGTTTTAGCAATGCTCTGTATATAGCACTGAGACTTTTTTTAATTTCAATACTTAAATAAGAAATATTATAATAATTTTTGAATCTAATACTTAAATTAACACTACTACTATATATGATTTACCATTAACTGTATTAACCCAACGATAAACACCAGACTTTTTTTTGTTTTCTTTTATAATATTATATCTGTTAAGATCAGCATCAAGATAAATTTTTGTTGGTGTTGTTCCTCCTGAAGATAATGTGCTATAGGCAAAACAAGATAAAGTATTAAAAGATCCACATTTTTTGATATGCTGTCCCAACCCAGTAATAATTTTTTTATTCCAATTTAAAATCCTTAAAGAATTTTTATTTTGTGATAAAGCGCTCGAAAAACCTAATGAACCTACAAAATTCATAGATTTATTGATCGATATAGCTAAAATTCATCAATAGTGAATCTAAACTATCTATTAGTTGTGACATTCTATTAAAAACGTTTATAATTTTTTAAGAAAAAAGTATTTTAATATTCTTATAAAAACTTTATTAAATGAATACTTTTTTGGTTAGCATAAAACAAATAAAATAAAATTTGTCATTTTTAATCTAATAAATCAATATTTATCTATTTGGACTATAACTTTATTAATAAATTATAAAATTATTAATATTTAACATTTAGTCTCTAAGGAGCCCGCAAAATTATAATTAATTGCAGATTTTCTGTTGATTATTAATTTTAATTTAATTTTCCAACACATGATTAAATTATATAAGGGCACTTTATTTAACTGTATATGCTATTAGCTTTTTTAATATTCATAAAAAGATAGACAAAAAAGTTTAAATTTATTTTAATAATTATACATTTTAGATTTAAATATGTACGAATATTTGCAATAAATACTTTACGAAGATGTTCTTTAGATATTATCATATTATAAACAATCTCTCATTTTTTTTTATAATCATTATATTTAACACCCAATAATGGATATTTATTAAAATAATAAATAAATAATTTTATATTATCTATATATGATACACTTAAAGATAATACTTCTGAACCAGTATTATTAATATAAGTCTTAACAGTACAAGACATAAATAATACTAATTTTTCCATAAAAGGTAACATAGAAGAAGATGTAGGTTTATCGTATGAACGTTGATCCAATCTAAATTTGATACTTACATTTTAGCTAACAGATCTTTTTCGACTATCTGATTTAGGCTTACTTTCTATATATTTAATTCCAAAATGTCCATCAGCTAAAACATAACAACTTAAAGTCCTAATTTGTACAACATACTATTAACCATGTGTAATTTTACAATGGAAATTAATTTAGGCATAGAAGTTTTTTTAATATAAATTCTAAATCTACCTCTGTCGCTATGAATTGAACAATCCAAGTTGTATTTTATTACTAATACATTTAATAAACTAACTACGTCTTGGATTTCGAAAGAATCAGTGCAAATTCTTATACCACCAGATGCTGCAGTACCGTCTCCCATAATTAAATGAGCTAAAGCTACAGGAGTTAATATATCGAAAATATTTTTTGGTATAATTTTTTTTATTGTTTAGGTAGAACAAATTAGATAATTCTGTAAAACAAGGTAATCCTCGAGAAGTTATACTTAAACTATAATACATTTTACCACTTCTAACACCAGAACCAAAATAAGGATATCTTTCGCAATAATGATTTAAACAATTAAACCAAATAAATCAAACATACTCAAATTTATCTAATGATTGTTTAAATCCCAATCTAGCATTCTTGTTAGTTTTACTAGCAAAAGATAACCAACCATCTGATAATAATAATCCTACTATCACACTTTTTTGATAAGGTGGTAACACTATCATCTCTCTTATTTGTTTTGTAAATCTTCCATATTTAGCTGTACTCGTTAAATTAGTTCCCCAAACCACTAAAGAAGTATTTTCTGTATTTTTTTTAGAACTTATACCTCTCACAGTAGAAAAAGATTTTATTAAATTAACTATTTTTTTATGTGATACAGGGTAAATTTTATGGTTTTGCGATAATATTTTGCTATAAGTCATGAATCCATAATATAGGATTAGGACTATAAATTTATTAATATCTAATAAAATTTATTAATATTTAACGCATAGTCTCTGAGGAATGTTAATTTCCTGCTGATTATTATTAAAAGAATTTAATAAATTCCAGCATACAGTTAAATTTAATGAGGGCACTTTAACATTATATTATTTTTAAACACAATAATAATTTACTTTCTTCTGTAAAACCTGAAAATCAACTATTATTAGAAAAGTCCGAAATATCTAATAAACTTTCTGATATATCTAAGGAATATTTATTATTAATAAATTTAATTAAATCTTTTATTTTTAGGTGTTCTAAGTTTTCCATGTATTAATTGAATAAAAGATATAATTCCCTTTTTATCTCCTATAATATAACGAAGAGTATTATTACCTGTAATTTGAAAACGTCCTATTTTTCCTAATTCTAATTGAATAAACGCATATAAACCTAAATTATTAATATGTGAAGTAAATACTATTCGTGGATTAAGCACTCTATTTAATGTTGTGTTACCTAAAGCAGGAAGAGAAATATGTTACTTTTACCCTATTTAATTGACTCCGAATTGTAGTATTAAAATATTTGTTTAGTTTATAATTGTTATTAGATTATTTAATGAAGAACGAAAAATATAAATTTTAGGTTTATTATTTTCCATTAATAAATTACAATTTAATCTATATTTAATAATCAAAACATTTATTAACTTTACAACACCTATTAGATTGAAACCATCAGTATAAAGAATTATACCTCTTCCTTGTAATTTAAGACTACCTCCCTTTACTCAATGAGCTAAAACCAAAGGAGTCAAAAGATTATAAATATTATTAGGTACTATTTTTTGATTTTTTTCTTTATAAAACATAAAATAAATATCAACAAAACAATGCATTCATTTAGTAGCTATTAATAATTCATCTTTAGATTTACCTTTTAATTTTCCATCATTAATATAACGGTAAGGATCTTTATCACAATATTTAGATATTTCTTTAAATACATAAAAAATATATTCCTTATTAGAATAAGATTGACGAAATTTAATTCGTGCTTTTGATTTTATCTTATTATGTATTACAGCTCAACCGTGTGATAAAAGTAAACCAATAAATATACTATATTCATGTGGAGATATTACGGATTTAACGTTAATTTCTTTTATGTATTTATTGTTAATTTTTGCAATATTTTTTTCTTTTAAATTATACAGTATTAATTCAGTACCCTTATAGCGCGCAAATTTAGAAAAAAGACAAGTTTGTTTAATATTAAACAAATTTAAAGGAACTAAGGTTTTTTGTTCATTTGATGAAAAGTGAAATGTAGAATATGGTCTTTTGTTTGTAAGTAAAGAAGACGATAAAGAAATATTTTTACGTTTTTTTATTAATTTATATTGTATACTAGGTACAATAAAAGGATTAATAATAGACTTTAACAATTCTAAAAAGCTTGAACTTAAATATATTCTAGGTTTACCACCTACTATATTAAGTGAACATTTAAGTCCATATTTAATAATTAGAACATTAATTAATAAAACTACTTCTTTAACTGAAAAACTATCAGTACTAATTCTTAAACCACTAGTTTTTACCGAACCGTCACCCTTTATCATATGTGCTAAAGCCACAGGAGTCAGTAATTCATAAATATTAGTAGGTATAATTTTTTTTTTATTTAAATAAAATAAATCATAAATTTCAACAAGACAAGGTAAACTACGAGTGCTAAAACTTACCGAATTTACTGCCGTATTTTTTCTAGTTTTATGTTTAGGTAAACTATAGCAATAATGAGATAAATATCAATAAACAGATCAAACATAAGAATATTGAGAAGAAGTTTGTTCGAAACCTAAACGAGGATATTTATTATTAACACTAACATAATTCCGATTATTATTAGCAGCAGCAGAAACACCTTTTAAGAAAACCTCCCCTATACTGGCTTCTTTTTTGGTTTTACTTATTTTTATAAAAGTATGAAAAGATCTTTTATTTTGGGATATTATACTGAAATTTATTACTTTTGGGTTAATTATTCCAGATGTATTATCTAACGTAGTATAAGTTCGACCAGCATTCATATTAGATTTTATTGCTCTAATTTTAGCTAACCCCTCTTCAGTTAAGTGTTCTTTATTTTGCATGAGTTTAGTTATTTCAATGAAATCTTGAAGGTCTAATCTTTTGGACCCATGTAAAGGATGTTTATTAAAAAACGGAATAAGTATATTTTGTATATCTGATAGCTTAGTTATCACAAAATTAACTCTAGCATTTTCTGGTCTTTCTACTATATGGCCACAACCTAATCCTTCTTGGATAAATTTAAATAGCAGTTTATCTCTTATATGTTGAGTTAAATTAAAGTCTAATTGAATTGCAAATCCTAATTTTCTACTAGCCTGTGTAATCTTTATGTAAAAACAACCTTCTGCTTCTATGAGTCCTAAAAGTAAAAATAAGTCTAAAGTACTTGTTAACATAAATTTAGGTCTTTCTACGAGAACGATATCAGAAAATTTTTGCTTTAAATCTTCATTTAAACCTAAATTCATTGAATATTTTAAACTTAATATTTTTTTTAACCCTTCTATTGTTAAATGTTCTTTATCGATCATTAAATCAACAAAATTTTTTAATAATTCAAAATCTGATCTTTTCTGTGTCAATAAAGGATATTTTTCAAAATGGGGTATAATTATTTTATTCAAATCTTCTATAGAACTCACAGTATAAATAACACTTTGTTTATTTATAGAAATTGCTCCTATCTCTGAAAAATAGGATTTAATTTGTTTTAGTAATACTCTATCTTTATCATGTAATTTAATTTGGAATACAGGTCTTACTCTTAAACCTATTTTTAGTTTAGGATTTTGAAGAACACTAACTGAAAAGGTACTTTCGCCATCTGAAAACCCGGTTACATATTTAGGGTGCAGTCCTACATATTGAGAAATGGATCTAGACTGAATTAACGGTTTGAATAAATTAGTTTTTCTTTTCCCTACCATAAGATTAGGAATTAAGTATGAATTAGTGAGCTTGCCGGATAATCATCCATCAGAGAGTAATAATCCTACTATAATTCCACGTTGTTTAATAGGAAGTTTAATCATATATAACTCAGTAAAAGATAAATTTTGTGTTGTAAAACCTGAATATAAAATTTCTCCCCAAACAACTAAATCTTTACTTTCGCTAATTTGTATAGAACTTTTTTTTCTTGCAAAATTTGTAATAAATGAATTTTTTAATTTAATTGGATAAAACAATTTAATACTTTGTGGGTTTAAAATAAATAGACCCGCTAAATAATAACCAAAATCATTATTGTTATTTGAATATAATCTAAAACTGTTAATATTTTCTTTATATTTAATTAAAGCTTGTTCTACATCTTCACTAGGAATAATTTTAGCAATATATAAATTATAAATACGCAGCATGATACCAATTAAAAATATTATACCCTCAGCAGTAACATCTCTAAATCAGAAAGCCATAGAAGCAACTAATGATAATAATCCTAATAAAAAAAGATAACCTCCATTAGAAAAACCATGCATTGTTAATACCATAATTTTGATCTACTAGGTATAACCTCATAATTGTAATAACTTTATTAATTACACTTCAAAACTAGGAATTTTAATATAATATTCCCCTTAAGGTAGATACACCCTTATTCACATAAGGGATAGGATCATATCTTATTTTTTTAGTTTGTAAAATCCTTGTAAATGATCCCATACAAATAAAATTATTTTGTTATTCATGCTATTTTTAATATTAACCACTTTATCAAAAAAATCAGAATCATATTTAGTACCCTTAGTTGAACGTACAAAAGCCGCAGCAATTTTTTTAAACTCTAAAATTTTTAATCAATCTTTATAGTTTAAATATTTACTACTAAATAACGGATGCTCATTTAAATAATTTTCTAATTTTATGTTACTAGCTAAAGTTACAGTTCTAATTCTATATTGAGGAAATTTTGAGTTAACTAAAACTTCTTTAAATGAACTATCAAGAAAATTAGCTATATCGAACATAAAATCATAATTACTAGTTTTACTTTGACATATTTCAAATCTACATTCTACTATAAGGTACTTATTTATTGCATTTGAAACTGGCTCTAACTTGAAAAGATCCATCACCTTCTATAAAACCAGCCAGCCAAGGAGTGGAATTTAAAGACACTGAACTTAAAGGTAATTTTTTAAAACTATTATGAGAAGAATTTATTAGCTCTTCTTTCAAATGTTTATAATTTTGCGATAAGTTTAATCAATCTATTAAATCATATAAGGCTTTAATTTTAGGTGTTCTCATTTTTCCATTTATCAATGACACAATTAATAATATACTTTTTTTACTATTAAAAGTAATAACATAAGCGTTAGCTCCTTTTTTTTCTGATAAAGATTCACACCCTAAAGTGCTTTGAATTATTAAAGCTAAAAACATATCACGAGAGTCAAAAATATTTTGTATAGACGTAATTTAATTTACCTTTTGGGGATATTTCAGTTTTTGGAACTATTATAGTACCGTCAGCTTCTATCAAACCAGTTATATAATATGCCAATTTGTCATTGTCATAATTTTCTGGTTTGTCCGATGAATGGCTATTAATAATAGGAATATTACATCAAAAAAACTCAAGCGTATAATCTCCGAATATCCCTAATGAGTTCAAACTTAAAAGGTTTACTGCTGATTGTATTATTTCATTAAATAGAGATAATATGTCCCAGCAGATAGCTTGATTTAATCCCGGCATATAATATAACACACCGGATGTAGTAAGAGTTAGCAACGAAATGCTAGTAAATAATGGCCAAGGAGATGGAGAAACTAAATGAAAAGGATGGGCTTGAAAATTACTTCTTGTTATATTTGTCATCTTTTAAAAAAAATTTTTTTTACTAAAGACAAAGATTTAAATAAATAATAAAAGGCAAATTTAAGGGAATTCTGATTGTAATTTTCTATTGCTTTAATTGCCTATCATTATTATCGAAAGTTAGTCAAACGCTGCTATGCGGCGTCTGACCTAGCGAGGCCTTTGGTGACATAAATATAATCTTAAGCTAAAGTATAATGAATTGCAACTTACAAAAATAATAAAATTTTTATTAAAGACAATGTATACACAAGATTAATTTTTTTTTTTATAAAAAATCTTATTAACAACATTGTTTAAAAAATTCTAATAAACTTTAAAATTTTATAAAATTTAACTTTACAATAGAATAAATTTGTTGTTTTAAATATTTTTAATATAACCAAAATTAATTTTATTAAACCTTCAAAAGGTAATTATCTAAAATTCGTTAGTCTGCCTCACTGCTTTGGATAATTATAGTGTACGTAGCACGATATACACAATAATTTGCTAAATTATATGCATTATTATTTTTATTGACTTGTATTATGAACTCCCACCCACTCCCTATTAATATTTCATTATCCAGTTAAATTTTTAATTTTTACTCAAAATATTAATAATATATTTTTAAATTATCATATAATAAAATTACCATTAACTTTATTAATAAAAATATATTATAAAACTTTTTTTGTTTATATTATAATTTTTTCAGTAATAGGTTAGATATTAAATTTAATAAATTATTAAAATAAAAATTTTTTTAGTTAGCCATTAAAGAGCTAAGCCAGCTACGAAGCAGCTGTTAACACATAGCACCTTTCTTAAATTAAAGTTGAATAATTATATTAATAATTTATTATTTTTATCAAAACAAATTTTTAATTAATAATTTAAATAACTTAATAATTTAGTATTAAGCTGTCTAATAGCCTTTTACAGCGTAGAAGCGCATTATGTGCTGTACGATATTTAATCTTTAAAACCATGAGCTAATTTATTAATCACGTTATCTGATTTGAACAGATAATCCTTCCATCCGAAGTGGAATGCTTTACCATTAAGCTAAACGTGAGAATTTAGAATAACTAAATTATTAACCAAATTTAATTTATAATATTTTAAGTAATTCAAATATGCACTGATATAATTAATAATTAAACTTTTATTACATCAATATTTGTTATTTTTTAAATAAACGCAATATCTAAAAAAAAATTTTTTTTATTTTCTAAAAAAATAATTAATATATAATATTTAATTATAACCTGTCGGTCACATAGGTAGTGACCGAACTAAACATTAAATATTTTCTATTTAGCTAAAGTTTTTACTCCTGTTAGGCTGTTAATATCAACAATTATATATGAATTTAGTTTTAAATAAAAATATATTCATTTTATAAATTGGTTTTTATATTTGGTATAATTACTTACAATAAATTAATTTAGCTGTTTTTCGGATTAAACTGTTTACAAGCAAAGAACATCACATATTATATTATATTATATTCCGTAGCGCCTTGTTTTTTATAAAAATTTTTATGACATTTACACAAATAAAGTCAGTCCCCAATATAATAACGTTTAATAATTTACGAGACGCGAAAATTTTTAAAATAAAAATATATTAAGATTTACAACGACATCGACCCAACTTTATAATTTGTAAATATTATAAATTTAAATTATTAATATAAACTCAAGGTAAATATTTGGTAATTATCTTATAGTTATAATGAAATAAATATTTAAATTAACATTGATCGTCGAACGCCTTAATGACACTAACAAACTATACACACTAATGTGCCGATATTTATTTATACTTCATTATTTATTCTTTGATTAGTTAATTTTAATTATAAAATTAAAAAATCATCATTTTAATATTGAGATGAGTTAATTATAAAACAAATTTTATATTTATAAAATTTACTTTACTCATCTTTGCAATTAAAAAATTTTTTAAGGTAAACATTTTAATATTTTTATAGTATTATTAACTTATTAATTCCGATGCGCGCTATGCGCGCAAATATTAATAATTCAAATTAACAAACTGATCTAAAACCCGGCCGCGTGCATCGTACGCAGCTGGTCAGGCGCTAGCGCCTGACCTAGTTAGGTTATTACCCTATCCTTGTTGATAAAATTTATCTTTGGCCTTTTTTAACCAACCGCGTAGCGGATGGCTGGCATCCGTGCGCGAAGCGCACAGACGCCTTATATATCTCAATAATATATAACAGAAAATTATCATTAAGACAGACCAAAAATGTTTTAAAAGCAAATGGCAAAAAATCTACCTTTGCCTAGAGCCCAAGCGTTACACGCTTGTTTTATTTAAATATACACACGTTACACAAAAAAATTTTTATAAATCATTATATTTTTATATTTTCATTAATTGGTTTTATGAAAATATATGGAGATTTTAATATAGATCTTTCTAAAGAAACATATTCAAATGCTGACTGTTTAGTATTTAATTTTAATGCTTTTTTACCTATTTCATAACAAAAACCTACTGTAAGAATAACTAAAAAAGTAAAAATTATTGTCATTCCATATGCATAATTATGATTACTGCTTATTGTGAACTTGGCATTTAAAATTTTTCTATTTAATTAATAAATAACCAATTTGATTTATTTTATTTGTATTCATTCCAGCTTTGATTTTACGTATTTTTTCTAATCCTATAGTTAAATGTTTTCCAGTTTTCATTAATTCAGCAACTTTTTTAAAATATTGAAAATATTGATACTTTACTCCTATAATTTTATATTTATCAAAATTTGGAATAATTATATCAACATTAAAATTTTTATTTACACAAAAATTAAAGTCATATCCTTTATAAAGATAATAATTATCACATTTTAAATAAATAATTATTTGTTTCATTAATTGAGTTTCACGAGTATGTTGGCCAATTTTAAATATTAACAAAACTTGTTCTCCTATTTTAATTAAATTAGATTTCTTAATATTAACAAAAAAAAACGCCTTCACATATAAATCCAGATAATCAGTGAGGATCGGGCCGCCTCCGGCGGCCTGATCCGTAGCGCGCGCGAAACGCGCGCTCGGATCTTTAATTGTTTGATATAATACTAAGGGTCTTGAAATTGGAATAACTTTTAGAAAAATTTTTGTTAATGCATCTGATAAACCTCAGTTAATAGACGCTTTAATTGCTAAATTTTTTTGTATTCCTTCTAATGTTAAATGTTCTTTACTATTCATTAGATCAATAATTTTTTTTAATAGAATATAATCAACGTTTTTTTTTAGATATTAAATATTTATCAAAATGTGGAATTATTACATCAGTTAATTTTTTAATGCTGTTACCCGGTATAGTACAAGACTTTCATTTTGTTTATGAATAACTCTAACGTTATTAAAAATTTTACGTAAAAATTCTAATAATATTTATGTAAGCTAATTTGAAAACTAAGGCTAACCACTAAACCTGTTTTATTTTGGCGAATTCTGATTATAAAAAAGATTCGAGATAGGAAAAACCTGTTACAAAATAAGGATTTAATCTAGTGTAAATATCTGACTGTTGAGTCG
This sequence comes from Arthrobotrys conoides, assembly GCA_036971725.1. Classification (NCBI taxonomy): domain Eukaryota; kingdom Fungi; phylum Ascomycota; class Orbiliomycetes; order Orbiliales; family Orbiliaceae; genus Arthrobotrys; species Arthrobotrys conoides. The sequence continues at coordinate 162,268 of JAVHJM010000016.1, read as the reverse complement.
CTTTATATGTAAAAAATCTTAATTTATTTATTAATTTAGATGGAATTTTAAATTGATAATTTCTTTCGAAATTCATTAGAGTAGATCTTAAATATAGAGTATTTCTATATTTATTAACGTATACTCGTTGCTCTTTATCAGCTATAAACTTATTTTTAAATGAATTAAAAATAAAATTATAAAATTCTAATTTAGATCCGCGATTGTCTATTTTTATCATCAAAGGTGATAAAATATTTTTACTTGTTACCATACATGAATAATTAGTTCATCCATTCATAATTTTTTTTATTATAATTTAGTATCAAAATCTTTAAGCTGTCTACGGAATTTGAGAATATGACCCACACAAATGATTTACCTAATCATTTAGCAGGATATATTAAGATAATTTCAAGATCAAATATCAAAAATAATAATCCAAATAAAAAAAAAGAAATATTAAATTGTTGTCTATTTTGCCCAAGAAAAGAATGAAAACCACATTCAAATGAGCTTCCTTTCTCACCATAATTTTTATTAGGACCTAATAATATGTTTAAATAAAGTAATAATATATTAATAATAGGAATAAGTAATAAGTAGAATGAATTTGAAGACATTATATAATTAGTTTTAAAAATAAATTTTCACTTAATCTAGGCAATGAGAATTTTAATATAAAGAATAATATAAAAATTTTTGAAAATAATTTTAATGATATTATGATTAATAATAATATCATCTTAAATTTATAATCAAATTTTTTCTCAATTCACAATTTATTATTGCATAATTTATTAATAAATGTGAATATAAAAAAGTTGCAGAAATCATACATATAAAGATAGTTTTTATTAAATTTTTTCATACTTATGAGTTAAATAACATAATAGTGAGAATCTTCACAGAGCTTAATCAAGGATCAGGTTTAATAATAAATAGTAATATAATTAAAGTTAAACAAGATATCATTAAAGATAAGGATGTTGATAATAATCTAATTTTTTTTTTTATAATCTTAGTTTTTATTAATTCTGATTTAATATAATTTCAATTTCAAGTGTTAATGGTCTCACTATAATGTTCTTTTATTATATCATTATTTTCATTAAAAAAAACTAATTTTATTACCGCTAAATAATACGAAGTACCTATTACACTTGTAATAATTGCGATTAAAACCATAAAATAAAAACCTTTATCTAAAGCAGCAGATAAAACCATCTGTTTACCAAAAAATCCTAATAGTGGGGGAATCAAAACATATTAATTATTATAAAATTTATCCAGATGTTTTCAAGTGTAATTTTTGTCTATATCATACTTCATTAAATTACTGTATTTTTCTAACATATCTTTTCCTTCTATTATTTTATGTTTCTTAGAAAACACAAGTAAATGTATTTTTTCTAAATTTATTTGAGCATAATGTTTATAACCAAAAAGAGGAAATTTATTTAAATAATCAAACAATAGATTTCTTGACTCTAAATTATTAGTTTTACCTCATAAGCTTTTTCAAAAGACGATATTTTTCTTTCTATATTTGTTACTTTTTTAAAGAATCGGCAATTAATTGCATATGAGGCAAGTTCGAAACATTATATTAGATAATTTTCTAGAGTTGTTTTTGACTAAGTCTTAAATAATATATCAATGCGTCTACTGAGTTATTCGAATTTAACTTATAATTTGTATAAAATTTTCCATCTGCCTCTAGCAACCCAGATAATCAGCTATTATTAATTATCGGTGTTTTATCTCCTAGTAATGGAATGGTAATATTATTTTTAAGATTAATTCTATTAATCTATGTAAAGCTTCTATTTATGGTGTTCTCATGTACCCGTTAATTAAATTTACTAAATACAATAAAACAGATAGTTTTTTTATTTTTAATGTACCACTCTGCCTATTAGGTCTAATATATAAAGTACCACCTAATCTTTCTTTAATTTTTTCAATTAATTTTATATCTTTAATATAAAACGCTATTTCGATTTGAGGGGCATTTTTTGAATCAATTTCATCATGTACATAAATTGACCCCTCACCTTCTATTAAACCAGCTAGGTCCTAGTTGTTTGTATTTTATCTTAGATATTGAACTTGTAGAGTATGATAGTTTTACAGTTAAAATTTATTATATTTAATAATAATTCTATGTTTTGATCTGTTTGAATCATTAAACAAAGATTAAATTATAACATAAACAAAATTCAAATTAATAATAATTTAAAAAAAAATAATTAAAATAATTATCTTTGTATGGACTTTTTCTTCATTTTTATTTAATGTTAACATAAAGTCTCTGAGGAACTTATAATACTTAATTTATATAATTTCCTGCAGGTTGTTTAAATATATAGCTAAGCAAAAGTTAGCTTATTTATAAAAGTTTCCTGCATATAGTTAAATTTTAAAACAATAGTACCTGCCCTTGATTAATTTTAATATATTTAAAATAAAAATAAAACTATTGCAGCTAGCATTCCCCCTTTCATACCAGCAAATGATAATAAAGTTATAGCTAGACAAAGAGATAGCATATAATTTTTATAAAAAAATCCTTTAACTTGAATAATTAATTGTAACATTTAATTCAGATTTATCATACAAATAATATTATCTAGGCTAAATAAAAAATAATAAAATACTATAAAGAAAGTACGACGAGCCTTACTAAATTAATTTCTCTTAAGTATAATATATATTTTCTACCCTTGTTCATACCCATTTTTAATATACGTAATTCATCTAACCTTTCTTTTGTTAAGTCTTTTTGTTTTCATAATTTATACTACTTTACAAAAATCTGCAAAATCTTTAGATTTTACATCTTGTAAAGGTATTCTATGAAACAATGGCATAACTTTGTCGTACAGATCTTCAAATTTTATAATTTGAAAATCAATTTTATTTTCTCCAGATCTTGAATACACCTTACCACATCCCCAAAAGTTTACGAAGCTATCTATAAGTGCTTTGTCTATAGAATGCTGAGTTATATTAAATCTTAATTGAACTTGATATCCTACTTTTACTGCTTTTTTTATTTCAGTAATTCTAATTCTAAAACATCCTTCACCTGCAGTAAAACCTACCATTCAATAGGGATCAATGTTAAAATTCAATAATTCTTCATCTGAACGTTTTGATTTTATAGCTGGAGTAATATCAGGAAAGCAATTTTCAAGTTAGAAGAAAGACCTAAATTCATTGAAGCGAGGCGCCTCCTCCGGAGGCCCCTCGCTTTAAGAGATATAATTTCATGTAAACCAGAAAGAGTTAAATGTTCTTTTTTTTTTCAATTAAAGTAACAATTGTGCAAATAATTAAAAATCTTCACGTTTTTTAGTTAAAAGAGGATATTTTTTAAAATGATCAATTATTACATTTATACCTTTTAAAGATTGTACGACATAATTATAAGATTCTTTATTATGATAATAAATTTCTCCTACACCAAAAAATGTTCGAATTTTTTCTAATAAATTAAAATCTTTTTTGTGTAAACATATCTGAAAAACAGGTTAGTTCAACCTATATTTGTTGATTTACTTTTATTAATTCTCACTGTAAAATTAGATTCATCATCAGAAAAACCTGTTAAGAATAAAGGGTTTAGATTAGATAATGAATTATCTAAAGAATTTATTATTAAAGAAGAATATGATCTTTTCAATATATTTAAATGATTAGAAGACATTCTGAAACGATAGTTTATTTCTAAATCCATTAGAGCATACCTTAAATGTGATTTTACACGTTTAGAATCGTCTGCTCGTTGCTCATTTATAATACTATGTATTATATTAGATCCTAGGTTTTCTATTTTTCTTTTGATCATCTTTATAGTTATTACCTTACGTAAGTAATTAACTCATCCACTTACTTTTTCATAAATAAGCTTGGTATATAAAGCTTTAAGAAATTCCTGGAATTTGATTATAACACCCTTAAATGATTTATTTTTAGGTGAATTTAGTTGATCTTTTAAAAGATAATATGAATGATAATATCAAAGATAATATCCCATACTAAGTAATATAAAAAAGAAATTAAGATTACTTAATGAATATTGCATTAAGTAAAATATAAAGGCTTGAATAGATTCTAAAGTATTAATAGTTAAAGCCAATAGTATAAAACCTACATGACTAATAGTACTATAGGCAAATAATCTTTTTATTCTAGTTTGTACTAATCCAACTACTGTTCCTATTATTAATGATAAAAATGAACTTATTAATCACAGCGATTAAATTTATCATGTAAATAAATAAATGTATCACCGCGCATAGCGCGATAAATTCTACTTATCCCTTCCTTTGTTCATACCCTCTTTGATTTTTATTATTTTTTCTAACCCTTCCTTTGTATTATGACCCTTAGCCTTCATTATATTCGCTGTTTCACAGAAATCAGAAAAATCTAAATATTTATTACCTATAATAGGGTATTTATTTAGAAATGGTATAATTTTTTCAACTATATCTGGCAAATTGGAAACAATATAATCACCATGATTTTTATTTAAAGAACCAGCAACATATCTACCACAACCTAAATAATCGACTAAACTCTTCATTAATTCAATATCACGAGAATGTTGGGTGATTCTAAAGATTAATCTTACAGCATAACCAGTTTTAGTTGTACTTTTGAAAATACTAATTGTAAAATTACTTTCTCCAGTAATAAAACCTGCTAATCAATAAGAGTATTTTATGGTTTGTTTTACAACTAAAAGTCTTATAATAGATACTATATTAGGGAAAGCTGCTTTTAAATCGTTGGATAAACCTCTATTTATTACAGCTCTAATCGCAACTATTTTTTGTAAACCTTCAATGGTTAAATGTTCTTTTTGATCAATTAAATCTACAGCTTTTTTAAATAAAAGAAAATCAGCTTTGAGTAAGTAAAGGATATTTATTAAAATGATCAATGATTGTACTTAAATCAGCCTTAGAAGTAACTCGAAGATGTACTTTGTCTTTACCGTGTTTTGTAATATTACCTAGTCCCCCAAAATAAAATTTAATAAACTCCAAAATTGTTAAATCTTTTCTATGAAGACTAATTTCAAAGACTGTTTATACTTTTCAACCAGTTTTATATTGTGAACTTTTTCCGATTATTATAGAAAAACAACCTTCTCCATCTACGAAGCCAATAATAAAGTAAGGACTTAATAAAAAAGTATTATCTAGTTTATGAGAGTTAGCAACAACAGAAGTATATGATCTTCATTTATTTATTTGGTAAGAAAAGATTTTAATTTGATAGTTTCTTTCGAAACCCGTTAGAGTAGATCTTAGACAAGGAATATTATTTAATTGCCAACTATCGTATACTCTTTGCTCTTTTATAATTACATTTTTAGAAGATGTAATTAATTTAGATCCTTGATTACCCATATCTTTTTCAAAAATCTTATTACTTATTACCATACATGAATAATTAATTCATCCATATATAATTTATCAATTATAATTTGGTATAAAAAGCTTTAGGGTGTATCAGGAATTTGATAGTAAATCTCAAAATAGAAGATTTCTTACATCAACTTGCAAGATATCCGTTCAAAAAAATTCAGTTTTTGCTTCGCTAGAAAAATGAACTAAATCTAACATAAATATAAAAATTGAAATTTTAGCCATAATAGCTACAAAAGTAGTCACTAAAGTAGGTAAAGAATCATATACATCCATGGTAATAAAACTTATCTTCCCTATTTTGCTAACACTATAAAAATAAATAAATTATTTAGATTGGATTTCTTTCTTACTCATACCAGCTTTTATCTCACAAATTAAATTTAATCCTTCAGGAGTCAAGTGAGCTTTATCTTTTATTAATAAGGCTATTCTAGATCAATCAGCAAAATCTTTAGCTTTACTTCCACTCAATGGATATTTTTCGAAAAGCGGTACAATTTTATATAATAATAACTCTAATCGGATGATTTTAAAATCAACCGCTTTTTCTTTAGATCTTCTATAAACTTTACTACAATCTAAATATTGAACCAAACTTTTCAAGGTTTGCTCATCTTCCAAATGTTGAGTTATTACAAATCCTAATAATACAGACTTCCCTAATTTTGTTGTAGAATTATTTTAAAAATTATCAAGCAAATCTCTCACACGAGCGAATTTTGAAATAGATTAGACTTATTTTCTTTCCTTGTTCATCCCTAATTTTATTAAACGAATTTCATCTAATCCTTTAGGAGTTAAATGAGCCTTGTTTTTTATTAGTTCCGCTACTATACAAAAGTCAGAAAAATCTAAAGCTTTAACACCTATAATTGGATATTTTTTTTTAAATGGAATTACTTTATCAATCAAATCTTCAAATTTTGTGACTTCAAAATTAATTACATTACCTTGTTTGTTGTATATATTACCTTGAAGTATTCAATTAAACTTTTTATAAGTTGTTTATCTCGATCATGTTGAGAAATATAAAATTTTAATCTTACTGTTTCTCCTAATTTTGTTGTCGACTTAAAAAAATTTAACCCGAAACATCCTTCCCCCTGAAGTAAATCTTGCTAATCAATATGGGTCAAAGATTTTTTATCAAATCTTTGTGGTCTTTCGGTAGGAATAGTATTAGGGAATGCTCTTTTCAATTCTTCCGATAAACCCCTATTCAACGAAGCTTTAAGATTAACAAATTTTTTGAGACCTTCTAAACTTAAATGATCTTTATTATTAATTATATCTAAAACTTGTTTAAATAAAATCAGCCTTTTTTTGAGTTAAAAGAGGATATTTCAAAAAATGAGGAATTATAAATTTTTGTAAGTCAGCTGAAGAAGTCACACGATACTATATACTATTTTTTTGATTGACTAGTAATAGATCCAGCATTACCAAAAAAAGATTTAATTTTTTTCAATAATTTTTTATTTTTTAAATGAAGAGAAATAGAGTAAACAGCTTGAACATTTCACTTGGATGAATTTTTTTTTTGAGTAAATAAAATCATAAATGAAGCTTCAGCATCTGTAAACCCTGTAATCCTATAGGATTTAGTATAATTTGTGTTTTTTGGTCAGTAGAAGTAGAATATAATTTATTTAACTTATTCATTTTAAATAAAAATTTTATTCTAATTTGCTAAATAATTATTTTTTTTATAAAAATTTCTTATACCTCCTTCAATTGTAAACTATAAATTTTTATTTATTTTTTATAAACATGAGCGTAAAAATGACCTTCAGCTCTTGTGAGTCCAGCTAATCAATCAGGATCAAGAGTTTGATGATTTTGAACAAGAATAGTATTTGGAAAAGCTTGTTTTAATTCGTCCGATATACCATTATTCATTGAAGCTCTAAGATTAACAAATTTTTGAATACCATCAATTGTTAAATGTTCTTTACATTTAGTTAGATATAAAAAATTTTTGAATAAGATAAAATCAGCTTATTTGTTTGAAACCAATGGATATTTATCAAAATGATCAATGATTTTTCTTAAATCATCTACATAAGATACTAAATATTGTACATTGTTTACTCCGTGTTTATAAAAATTTCCTATACCATCCAAAATCATCTTATCTTTTTTTATGTATATTAATAAAAAATCTTGCTTGTACCCTTCATCCGAATTTAATTTATGGATTTTTTTAATAACTATAGAAAAACATCCTTCACCATCGGTAAACCCGGTAATGAATGAAGGTTTTAATTTAATTTGTGATTGTTGAGTAGTTAATAATAAAATTTTCTGTAAGCAAGTTGGTTAGAAAGATATTTTATTTGATAATTTATTTTTAAATTCATTAGAGTACGATTTAAACAAGAAAAAATGTATCTTTCTTGTTTACCACCGTTTACTCGTTGCTCTTTTGCAGTAACATTAATATATTTTACTGATATAGATCCTAGATTATCCATTTTCTTTTCAGGTATTTTCTTACTTGTTACCTTACATGAATAATTAATTCATCCACTCGCCGTATTTAAACCAAAGTTTGGTATAAGAAACTTTAGAATGTCTCAGGAGTTTGATAGTATTTCCCGTATTTGTGACTTTCTAAATCACTGAACAGGAGATCAGAAATGAAATGGTGCTGAAGAAACTTTAAATAAATATCCTATAGAGAGTATAATAAGTGATATATCAAAAGATTCAATTGGATTAACTTCACTAGTTTTTATTCATTTTTCTCTAACTTGATTTTCAAATAAACTTAATATTCAATCTTGAGATTGAATTAGCATTACATCAGTTGAACTATATAATGCGTAAATTCCTTCAATAAAAGTTATACCTGTGTTTACATAAAACAGAGCAGATCCTAATAATATAAAACAAGATGATAATCCCAATTTTTTCAAACTTACCATACAAATAATTTTAAGTTAAATTTTAAAAGCGATATACCGCGCAGCTTTGCTGCGCAGCTATGTTGCAAGGCGCCTCCTATGGTAGCGTCTCGCTTTTATCTCTTCCAGTGTTCATTCTAGCTTTTACTTTACGAATTTGTTCCAATCCTTCCAAAGTTAAATGTTTTTTTCTTTCATCATTTCAAAAACAATACAGAAATCATCAAAATCTTTAGATTTGACTCCTATTAACGGATATTTTTTAAAGAACGGTATAATTTTTTCCGATAGATTTAAAAATTTAGATACCCGATAATTAGATACATTATTATTCATATAAACTTTTCCACAATTTAAATACTCAACTAAACTTTTCAGTAAAAGATTGTCTCTAGAATGTTAAGTAAGACTGAATTCTAATTGAACATTTATCCCTACTTTTATAGTTAAAGATTTACCAATTCCTACAAAAAAACAACCTTCAGCTGATGCAAAGCCGGCTAACCATTGAGGATCAGCAATAGTTTTATTTTTCACTAAAGGTCGAATTTTTGGAATAACATCAGGAAAGGCTGTTTTCAAATAATCAGATAAACCTAAATTCATTGAAGCTTTTAATGCTACAATTTCTTGTAAACCGGAAATAATTAAATGTTGTTTGTTAATAACTAGATTATATGCTTCTTTAAAAAATTCATAATCAGCTAATTTTTGAGTTATTAAAGGATATTGATCTAAATGCTCAATAATTTTTACTAAATCTTTTGTGGTTGAAATACGATAATGAATAATTTTATTTTTATAATGTTTGGTTATATTACCAACTCCAAAGTAATTTTTAATTTGCTCTAAAATAATTTTTTTTTTATTATAAAAATAATATTGCTCTATAAACATTTAGAGAATAATTAACTTATTGCAACTTTTTAAAGACATATTGATTTTTATACACCTTTTGATCATTTCGTGCAGCTCAATATTGAGCTGAAATCGTGGATTGTCCTATATTTAAAGCTAATGCAGCTGCAGACATAGAATCATATGTTGTTGTTATATTATTTTTTATGTCAGTAACTTCTATTTTTTGAGAAGGTTTTCCAGATCCTTCTTGTCTTGGTCTTCCTTTCTGAGCATTAGATATTTTAGCTCGAGTTTCTTCAGAGTGGGTTTTACCAAACATAGGATTTAATTCTCCTCTTTTTACACTAGACATCTTAAATCGAGTTTCTTCTCCATGTTTATATCCTAAAGATGAACCAGCTTTTTTTAAAATATTATATTCCGGATTTAATAAATCAATGTAATATTGTTCTCTTTCAATACATATTTCAGGGGAACAATACTCAAGGATTTCAATAGAAAATTTAGAATAACCATATTTTAATATAGCTTTCAAAATGTGGCTTTTAGATCTGTTTAAAACTTCTTCGATATTAAGCTGAGAATAATAAAAGTAAAATCTTTGATATAAATTAGTTGCGGACCCTATATAAGATTCTCCAGTCTCTTGGTTAATACCACTTTTAAATTTATTGTCCTTTAAATTTTGCAACCTCATAGTATCAGAATTGATATATATCACTGCTGGTTTTATATTATTTGCTCCACTTTTAGTAGAATAGTAGCAAATTTTCAAAGGAATAAAGTATGCAACTATAGCTGAGTCGAAATTATAAACATCAAAGATCAACCATAACATTATTAAATAGCTAATAGAACGAGCGAATAAAGTAAAAATAACATTATTATAATACAAAAATATTGAACATTGTGGCAATACAGTATAACAACGATCGCTTGTATGGCGGAGCCAAGAAAATAATAAATTAATGGGTTTTAATCTCAATGAAAGTCAAAATTCTAATTTAACTTGTCAGCCTACTTTTTTCATCATTTTTATAAATTCTTACAATAAACCTTCCTTCACCATCAATAAAACCACCTTTTATTACAAAAACTTGATTTTTTTTATGTAAAGGAAAAATACAGGCCTCAAATATTATATTTTTTTTAAACCTGTATCAGCCTTTGAATGTTTTTTTTTGGTTTCTACTAATAAATAAAGAAATTATAGAATGTTTTGTGTTTATAGCTTTAGCAGCTTCACTCATAGAATCATATATTGTTATTATTTTATTTTTTTCATCAAACACTTCTATTTTTTGTAGTTTTTCTTTATTAGCTGCAGACAAATTTTTACGTGTTTCTTCTGAATGAGTTTTACCATACATTGGATGATTTTTTCCTGTACGATCAACTGACATTTTTTTCGCGTTTCTTTTGAATGTTTGAAACCTAAAGATGACCCTGCGTTAGCTAATATATTATATTCGGGTTGTAAAATATCCATGTAGTATTGTTCTCTTTCTATACATTTTTCTGGCAGACAATATTCTATAATAGTAAGAGAAAAATCTTCTATCCCGTTTTTTAATATAGCAGAAAATATAATATTTTTTGATCTTTTTAAAACATCATTCATATAAACTGAAGAGTAATAACAACGTAATCTACTAGAAAGATTAGATGCGCTACCCACATATGTTTTACCGGTTTCTTTATTTTTTCATAAATAAATACCAATTAATCCTTCATTATCATAAAGTATTTGCAATTTTTCTTTGTGTGGATTTTCATAATATTTTTCTGGTGATATATAAGGGCAAGAATAAGTTGAATAAAAATTTTTGTTAAATAAATTTTTATATTTGAAATTACTAAAAAATAAGGCTGCAATTCGTAATTTTTGATTAAGTGGTGTATCAAAATTGTGTTTTTTAAAGCAGGGGTTAGCTAGTTGAGCTTTAGAAGTAAATAATCGCATTCCTCTTAAATTTATTTGATTAGATAATATTTTGATTAAGCGATTTCTTTCGAATTTTCTTAGAATACACTTTAAATCCTTTGATTGCGACTTCAAGGTAAAACTATCGTCTACTCATTGCTCTTTTATAATAAATTTATTTATTATTTTAGATACGTAGTAACCTATTTTAGTTTTCTTCATCTTAAGGGTTATTACCTTACATAAGTAATTACTTCATACACTTATAACCTTTCGGATATAGTTTGGTACCTTAAGCTTTAAGGTCTTCTCGTAGTTTGATAGCTGTTGGCAGATTAAAAAGAATTTTTTAGATAATCCACCAAGTAAAAAATAAGTTAGAGCTGCACCTATAGCCAATTCAGAATTTCTATAAATTGAAGATAAAATATATAAACCATAACTTTGTAGTTCTAAACATAAAAACATTGTAATCAAATCACAACAAGACATTAAACACACTGCTCCTACTAATATAAATAATATAATAGTAGGAAAATCAATTATACCTGATAGATCAATTATAGCATTTCTCTCAGTTTTTTCAATATTATCTGATATTTGTTTTATTAAAGGTTTTTTTAGATATTTAAAATCTCTATTATGAAATGAAATTAATTGTAAAATAAAAAAGCTTAAGATAAGTATAAAAACTACAAAGTTTTGTCTTATGGAAGTAATTAGAAATAATCCTCCGAATATACCAATTCCTGTTCCTAAGCATATTATATCTAAACTATTAAAAGCTAAAAAAATTGAATATAGTAATATTAAAGAGGTTATTCTATTATAGGACAAGTATTTATCTTGTCTTGATGTTACAGCATTCATTAATAATATAAAACAAGAACAAATTAAAATCATATAATAATATTTGGATTTTAACCATTATTATTAAAAAAAATAAATAAGTAAAAAAAATTTTTTACATAAATATAAACATTTAAAAATAGTCAATATAATAAATATATAAACTTATCCCAGGCCGTCGGGCTGGTCACTCGCTATAATAAATTTAAAAATAATTAAACCAATAAAAATAATTAAACCAAAATCATAATTTTCTATGTAGCACATTCACATGATATATAATTATTACAATTTAAATATTTATGTCGACCGTCCGGGCGGCTAACAACCGCGTTAAAAATAAAATTTATAATAAGGAAGTCAGCGCCTAAAAGGCGCTGAATAAATTAATTACTAGAATATAACAACACGGTCGGATCACTCCGCACTTGTAATACAATTTTGCATGCTCTGCACGTAATATGATATTAAGGTAATAAATTAATAAACTTTTAATATATTTAAAATAAATAAACTGATCTAATTTCAATGTCAGTGGCTTCGCTGACATTGAACATCATCATTATAGGATTAATAGCGCTTTGGAAATCCAGAGCGTTGATGCTAAATATTTCAGGTGCTACGTATCCATTTTAATTTTCGGATGAATTATTAAAGTTTTAATATATCAACCTAATATAGCTTTTAATTTTTAATTAGCTTATGTATTATAAACTTAACGCAAGTTTATATAGATTCAATTAATTGACAAGTGATTAATAATTTTAATAATCATGTTTTATTTATTACGTCGCCAGAAACCAATATAATATGGGCTAGTCCGGTCGTCACATGCACTTACATTGCATAACAATAAACTTAATTTTATTTCGTTTGAGTTTTTTAAATTAAGTAAGAGCTAGCTCTTTAGAATTATAATATAATAAATTAAATATATAATTAATTATTTCCTTCCTATAACTTAATCATCAAGCACTTGAAATTAAAAATTATAATCTAAAAGCGAGAAAAACCATTATATAAATGGCTCTTTTATAATATCGCAACAACCTAAAATCATTACGCTATGTTAATTATTATAATGGACTAATATTTTATATCAAATATTATATGTTTTAAACAACTCATTATGAGCTGATTTATTATTTTAAATTTATCTTTAAACATTATTTAATGTTTTTATATTATCTACAAATATTAGCATAAAACAATAACAAAAGGTTGTGTAAATTTATTAATATAAACCATTTTTTATATAAGATGTAAAAATAACCAGGCAACAGCTAATTTTAGACCGCAAGGTAAATGGTAAACCTATAATGAAATAAATTACGGATGCCATAATTATATTATCTGGATATATATTTAGTATTATATCACCTAATTATATTAATTTTAAATAATATCTACCTTTAAAGGCTTTTGTCTATTTTCTTTAAAGTTGTTTCAAACCTAAAGATCTTGCGGCTGAAGAAACAGATGGGAAATTAGTTTTTATTCCAGTTTATAAATGTTACTTTCAGTTTTATATTGTTAGCTTGAATATTAGATATTTTTTTTATAGTTATTTTTTAATTTAAACTTATATTTTCCTAACACAGGTTTTATTTGGTTTAAGTAAATATAATTACGAATATATCATAGATATAACACAAGCGAAGCTTGTGCTGCTACCTTTACAGAATCGTAAATAATAATTTTATTTAATTCTAAATCTAAAACTTCTACCTCTTTACGTGTTGATTGGGCGGCAGAAATTTTAAAATATTTTTAGAATCGACGGACGCCGTTAGGCGTCCGATGATCCGTCGCGTGCGCGTAACGCACGCGCCGTTTTATTACTATGATATTTAATTAATTTAGCTTTTGTTTCATCTGGATGTGGATACCCTTTAGTATTACGAGGAGGTACGCCAAGTATTTTATAAATATTATATTTAGGGTTCAATAAATTTATATAATATTTTACTCTAATTTTCAACTTCAAACTTTAAAATTTAAAACTTAAAATTAGAAAAACCATGTTTTAAAAGAGATTTATAAATAGTCAAATTAGGTTATCTAATAAAATAATTTTCAATATTAATAATCTACGCTTTAAATTTACAAAACTTTCTATATAACTTTTATTAATAAAATTTATTCATCTGTATACTCTAATTCAGCTGCTTTAGCAGCTGAGTTTAAAATATCTAATTTATAAGTATCAACATTTTCGATCAAGACAGGAACAACAGCAGTTGGTTGAATTATATATTTTTATAAAAGTTTATTTATTAAATGAAAATAAATTTATGATTAATTTTAAACTATATTTTAAATATAAAGAACTATTAATCTGATTATTATATAGGTAATAACCTAAGATTTTTTTTTATTACGATTTAAATATTAATAGATATTAATATTAATGTAAGTATAATCCATCTTTGATGTATGAAGATGTAAGTATTACAAACACATAGGCTTGGATAAAGGCAATGGCTAATTCAAGTCCACATAAAGCAATAACGAAAGCAAGTGGAATTAAACCTATAATGAAATAGATAATACCTGAGGCCATTATTTTGTAAATAAACCCAGATAGTATATTTAGTAACATATGACCAGACATCCGTATTACAAGTTTATCCTTTTTCTATATAGAATAAAACTATTAATATTTTTATTTAATATTAATGTATTATTCATTAATATTAGTTATCTTTGATTAGTTTAAATATATATAAACTTTTAAAAGGTTTAGTTCTATTTTCTTTTAAATATAAAGAAATACTAGCTTGACGGTTTACATAAAAGTTTTTTCATTAAATATACACATTTGTACTATACTATTTATTATGTATTGAGAATTTTAAATTAATTTAAAAAGGTATTTTTTTCTAAACGGAGTAGTACGTTTCCTATTAAAATAGGTAGAAATACTAGACGCAGATATACCTAAAGCTTCGGCTGCTGAACTAATTGAAGGATATTTAACCACTTCATTTGTAATAATATTGGTAACCTCTATAGACTTAGAATATCGCTTAACTACGTTAGGAGAGAGAGTATCTAGCTTGGTGATAATATATCCTTTTATAGTTGACGACTCGGTATTATTAAAATAATTTGAAAGTCGTTTAGCAGATATCTCTAGATAATCGCAAGCGCCTTTTGTTGTAGAGAATTGTTTAGAAATTCCTGTAGTCGGATTAGTTAATAAGATAGGCTGTCTTACATTAGTAGGCACAGAGATAGAAGATACAGAGTTAATCTTAGTAATTATATAACCATTGTAAGGTTTAGAATTAATTAAATACCGTTTAACTGTAGTCATATGTACTCCTAAAAATAAGGCAGCCTGCGCCATAGATACAAATTGTCGGCTCTCACCTGTTTCGCTATTAGAAAGAAGGACTGGTTGTCTAAAAGGATTATTCTTAGCCATATTATCTAATTGATTTTTAGATAATTTCCGCCCTAACATAACTTTTCTTTTATAATTAATAACTTCTTCCAATTGATTCCTACTTTTCGATGCTTTACTCATAAATTCAAGAGAAGCTTTGCTATGTTTGTATCCCAAGTTTGACCCAGCTATCTTTAGTATATTATATTCGGGCTTACAACTATCTAAGTAAAATTGCTCTCTATTCAGTACTTCCGTACTTGAGCAATATTCTAAAATCTCTAACCTAAATCCAGTATAACCATATTTTAATAATGCCTTACAAATGAGAGAAGCTCCTCGCTTTTTATCCGATAAATAACTATGATTAAAATATCGTCTAAATCTATCATTCAGCTTAGAGGATGAACCGATATAACTTTTACCTGAATCTTTATGAACTCAACGGTAAATACCACATTTTCTTTTATTTTCTTTAATAATTAATCCTTTCTCCTCGTCAGGATTAATATATATTAAAACAGGTTTAAGTTCAAATGAGGTAGATATAGTTCTTATGCATCCTTTTGTCATGAAGTGAATATTTCTTAAATTAATTAATGTAAACCCAACGCGTCTTTGACGACCAATTAAATGAAATCTTTTTAGATTAGGATTATATGAGTTTAGATTAAACTGAATCCCTGCTCCAATCCTGAAAAAGGAAAGACAAGAATACTCTAAACAATTTTTAAAGAAAGGAATTCTACTCCTTGTCGGAATAGTCTTAGTGAACGATGAAATATTTAATTTTTGAACTGATAAACGAATTACAAATTTATCCTTAATTAATTACTACTCAGTTAAAAAAATAACTGACAAACCTATGTTTTATCCATATTATTATATTCAATAATAGCATCTGGTATGAATATATGTGTTTTAATACTCTAGCCGCTGCACCTATAGAAGAATATATTTTAATTTCTTTAGTTTCTACATTAGTAACTTCCACTTTTTGGGAAGTTTTTTGTACTTTTTTAACTATAATTTTTTTTTCTTCAGTGTTAAGTAATTTAAAAGTATATCGATCAAAAACAGGTTTATCTTGTTTTAAATAAATGTAATTTTCAATATATCTTTTATCTATATCTAAAGCACGGGCTGCAGCTCTAATGGCATGATATGAAGTAGAAGTATTAGTTTTTAGATCAGTAACCTCAATTTTTATACCACTAGACTGAGATTCGGATAATTTAGCTAAAATTTTTGGAGATTTCATTCTTTTTTTTGCTGATTCACGCATACTTTCTATTGCAGCTTCTGAATGTTTTCACCCAAATCCACGAACGGGACTACCAGGTATTTTTAATATATTATACTCTGGAGAGTATATTTCAAAGAAGTGTTTTTCTCTAGCCAATAGATTATCTATGTCACAGAATTCTAAGATAGTAAAACTAAAATTTTGATAACCGTGTTTTAATAATGCAACACATATAGGCATGCTTTTTTCATTTAATAGCCTAGTAACATTGTAATATTGTAATAATCTACGCCTTAAATTAATAGAACTTCCTATATATTTTTTACCATTTAATTTATTGGTTCACAAATAAATTCCAGATTTTCCTTTAATATATTTAAGAATCTCAATTTTATCTATATCCGCATTAGAAAAAACCACTAAACCTGAAGAATCTGCAGATGAACTATTATTTTTTGAAGTTGAAAATGATCTAACATTTATTGGTTTGAAGTTTAAAAAATTATCTTGTCGTGTAACTAGATAATTTAAATTATGTAATTTAACATTATTTAAGTAAAATCTACTAGATTTTACTTTTTTATATTTGGCATTAATTAATTTTTTAATAATTAATGATGAAAATCGTTTACAAATTTATCCTTTCTTTAAAGTAATAATGTTTATAAAATAAACTTTATCCTTTCTTTAAAGGTGTTTAAAAATAAACTTTATTGTAATAATAAAATAAATACTATATAGAATATTACCATATATCAATTTTTCTTTTAAGAAAAAATAAATTAAGGAAAGGCTATTGTAATATATTTAATCTTGAATTACTTAATTTCTTTCAAGAGCCGGATTTCCCGGTAACTAGAGTACACTTTACAATAATTATTATTTTATAATTGAATAACCATCTACTCGTTGCTCTTTTACAATAAATCTAATTAAATTTACTAAAAGAAATAAAATTTTTTGATAATACTGATTTAGACCCGCGATAACCCATTTCTATTACTAGAATCTCTAATGATATTACTATACCCTAAGTTATTAACTAGACCACTTAAAAGTTTTCCCTTAAAAGCTTAATTATTAGAGTTTTAGGGCTTCTCCGGAATTTGGCTATTAAACACAATTAGTGAGTTACCTAATCTCACAATTACGTTAGCACCTAAACGTAAACCTAAAGATACACATCTAGATAGATAACTTCGTGTTATATTTTTTTCCTATAATAAATAAATCTCATAAATTAATTAGAACAATCTCTGGAAATTTTATATTTTTTTCTAAATAAAGTATTCTTGCTCATGCAATTTTGTATAGCACTACGAAAAGCTCTTAATTTATTTGCGGCTAATGTAATAGAATCGAATTTTTCAATATTACCTGTCTGAATATCAGTAACAGTTAATTTTATCCCTTTTAATTTTGTCACTCATTTAATACTATAAACAAAAATTTTATTATTTATATTTTTAATTCTTGACAACATTTTCTATTGCGTTAAATATTATTTTCTCTGTCGATTCATTCCCATTTTAATATTTCTTATTTGATCTAAACCAACTTTTGTCAAATGAACTTTACTTCTCATTAATTCTCCAACTTGTTTAAAATCTGAAAAATCTTTTTCTTTAACACCTACAACAGGATTTATATGGAAAAATGGAATGATTATTTCAGTGATATCAGAAATTTTTGTAACCACAAAATTGCCTAAATTTGTATTTTTTTGCTTTACGTAGTATCCACATCCTAAATAAGAAACAAAACTTTTCAAGAGTTGCTCATCACGTTCATGTTGAGTAATTGTAAATCTTAATTCAATTTGAAAACCTATCGTGTGAGTTTTAGAACTTTTTATTTTTACTAAGAAACAACCTTGGTAAATGAATTGATGATTATCAAACATTAATTACCTTAATTTATATAACATTGAAGAACACATATGCGGTATAACTATAGTTCGAAGTAAAGGCATAGAATGCTCTGAAATATAAATACGCAATTGAGTTGATGTATGATTTCGTAAAGTACATTCTAATCTATACTTAATAACCAGAACATTCATCAAACGTACTATATCTTGGGTATAGTAAGAATCTGTACATATAATTAGACCATGACGTTGTGTTGAACCGTTTCCCATGATAAGATGTGCTAAGGCAACAGGTGTTAATATATTATAAATATTTTTTGGAATTATTTTAACACCATCTACATAAAAAATAGAGTGTAATTCTGTAAAACAAGGTAATGCACGAGTTACAATTTCAATAATTCAATGTGATTTTTCTCCCCTCTTTCTCATACGATAAAGAGGTAAATTATTACAATAATGAGATAAAATAGAAAATACAAATCATATATAACCAGAATGAGTTAAAGATTGTGAAAGTCCTAAATGGACATTATTATGGGTTTTAGAAGAGAATCTTAGTCAACCGTCCGAAAGAATTAACCCAATAATAACACTTTTTTGATAAGCTGGTAACTCAATCATATTACGTACTTGTTTTGTACTGGCCTTTACCTTGGTGCTATATTGTTTAATGCCTTTTTTTAAGAAAGGATTCGTAAAGAAGTTTTTTAAAAATTCTGGATTAAGAGTGCAAATAGTTATACCTGATGAGGTATAGAGAGAAGGTATGCGAAGCTTACGCTCCACGTCCTTATTTAAGAAAATCTTATTTATCATTAAAGAACCAGACGTAAAACCTGCCAATCAGTGTGGATCTTTGATTGTTTGATTAATGACTTTTGGTCTTTGAACTGCCTTGGTTTTCGGAAAAGCAATTTTTAATTCTTCTGATAGACCAAGATTCATGGAAGCTTTAATGTTAACAAGACTTAAAATATCATCATCTACAAGATGTTTTATTTTTAATCAGTTCAAACGCTTGTTTAAATAATAAATAATAATCATGTTTTTGAGTAATAAGAGGGTATAAATCAAAATGATTAATAATAACTGGTAAATCTTTGTTTGATCTAATAGTATAACTCACTCCATTTCGGTTCTCATAAATTAACCCTATTCCACCAAACGAGTTCTGAATTGCTTATTGAATTGCTTTGTCTTTTTGGTGGAGCTCTATCGAAAATTTAAGTTCGACCTTTCAACCGGTTCATCTTTTAGAATCCCTCATTATCATTAATATAAATGAGCCTTCTGCATCGGTAAATCCGCTTATTCACCAAGGGTTTAATTTTTTCCCTAATGTGCTAAACTGTCTTTTTTTACAGTTGTTAGTGTAAGTTACAAATTTACTAGATAAATAATTAAAGTTAACGTGTAAAATAGACATTAGTCTAATAAAATAAAAATAATTTTTTTATATTATTTCGTGTTATATTTTTTGCCTATAAATTAAAATTAGAATAAAATAATTTTTTGATATTATTTCGTACTATATTTTTTTTGCTTATAAATTTAAATATTCGAAGAATATTGTGGTTTTTCAGACGTTCTTCTGTATAACCACGCCCAATTAATGCTTTACTTATTTTTGCTTTGTGTTCAACTGTAAATACTCTACCTTTTAATTTTTCTAAAACATCATCAGAAAATTTATAACCAAGACGTGCTAAACTCATCTTTTTTTTAGTTTCTTCTGACACTATACGTCCTAAGGCTTTATTTCTCATCTTAAGTTTAAAACTTAAAGTATGAGTAAAGCCAAGAGTACTGCTAGCTTTTGGATTTATATTATACTCAGGCTTAAGAACATCAATTCAATATTGTTCACGTTCTATTACATTATCAATGTTAGTATGCTCTAAAATAAACAACTTAAAATTAACCATACCATACTTTTTTAAGGCTTTAGATATAAGCATATTTTCAGTTTTATTTAAGTAAGCATTACTAAAGTAACTTCTTAAACGCTTATATAATAAAACTCCACTACCAACATAAATTTTACTGTTAAGTTTATTGAATCAAGCATATACCCCATAATGCTTTCTATTTTCTTTTTGAATAATATTACGTTGATTTACAGGATGTTCATATAATTTTAGATGTGGAATTACTTTGTCTATATTATCAATTTTATTTATTTCACTTTTTTTTTATCAGATAGCAAATAAAGAGCTTCAGGGTATTTATCTAAATTTACTCAATCAACAAAATCATTTTTAGAAGAAAATAAAAACTTACCATCAAATACATAAGTTAATTGTTTTTTTTATTCTTGTTTTATTTACTAAAATACTTAAATATGTAATAGAAAGTTTAAACCCGTTGTTCTGAAATCATTGCACACAAACATTATATGATTCAAAATTTTAAATTTGACCTGTTATTAAATTTTATTAGTTCTCTTTTTACGCAGTAAAGTTTAAGGGTGTTCAACTAAATAGAAACCACCTAGCTCAGTTTTAGTTAATGAAGTTGTATTTATATTTCTATGGATATGTCTAATATTTTTATACAATTTAAGTTCTATATCCGAAAAATTAGCACATTTCAGAGGAGTAAGAGTTCTAGCTGCTTCTACATAATTATCAAAAATATAAACAATAGACGTTAAATCTGAACTGATACAATATAATTTATTATTATCCAATTTGTTAAGATTATCTCAACTTCAAGGTAAAATGTCGGAGTTGTTGTTAAAACGTGATGAATAAGTAAAAATTTTTTTAGGATTAGAAAATCTATCATTATAAAGGCAATTAGTAGCAGTAATACCTAAGATAAATTGAAGATTAATACAATCTTTTGGAAAATTATTAAATATAAAAGAATATTCTTTTATATTATATTCTCCATTTAACATTCTGATCGTATTTTTAGCCGGGCGGACGCCTATTAAATATTATTCCTTTTATTTATTTGTTAAATTTTTATAGGACAAGGCTAATATAACTAGCTATTTATTTAATTAATATATATTATATAATTAACTTCAAAACCGTGTTTACCGGCGACTAGAGTACATCTTATAATATTATCGCTCATTAATATTAAAGAACCGTTTACTCGTTGCTCTTTTACAGTTATAATAAAAATTTATTACTGATTTAGATCCGCGATAACCTATTTATATTACTATTATATTTAGAGATATTACCAAACATGAAAAATAAATTCATCCACAATAGTTTTTCAACAATTGTTTGGTTCCTAAAGCTTTAAGGTATTTCCGGAATTTGGTTCTTTGCCACAGTATAATTAAGATGCCTAATCTTAATTCTATGAATTCAATTAATACAAGTAAAGGTAGGGTCAGCGCTATTTATTTTGCAACTGCCCTCAGAACCGTACGTGATAGTTTCCCATCATACGGCTCGCCACATAACTATATCCAGATAAAAATTTAAAGAATAATTAATTATAAAATTAATACAATAATTGGCCATAACTGCCTATTATATGTACCTTAATTTTGACACTATTTAGCTGCGGAGCTCATAGTAGAAAATATTTCAACTTTATTAGTTTCAATATTAGTAATCTCTATTTTTATGGGAAGATTGGATCTAATTTCAGATCCTACATATTTACAAACATACTTACCTTTCATGGTTTTAAATTTACCTTTTAGGTGTTTACTTAGATTATAAGGATCACAACCTATAGCCTCAGCTGCATCTTTAACAAAAGGATAAAATTTTACCTCTTGAGTATCAAGATTAGTAACCTCTATTTGGTTAAGGCCAGGTTTCTTTGGTGTAAGTTCTAATAAAGCTCCTCTGTCTAAATCAGTATTAGATTGAGAGGCTATTATATTTACAATAAACTTATTTTTTATAGGTTTAATATAATTTCCTTTAGCTCATTTGGAAACATAAGATGTATCACAACCTATAAATTTTGCTGCATCCTTAATAGAAGAGAAAAAAGTGTATTTCATTAGTCACCGTATTCTTTACTTCTACTTGTTTTTCAGCTGTTGCTGATAAATTATACCTTACTAAATAATATTTTGAAATAACTAACCCGCTGTTTTTAATATATTATACTCTGGTCTTAAAGTATCGAAATAATATTGCTCTCTTTCTATAACATTTATACGACCACAGCATTCAAGTATTTCCAAACTAAAATTAGAATATCCATACTTAAAATTTACAAATAATACTACGACCCTTTTTAATTTCTTTTTCTAAAAATGAGATATTATAATAATTCTTCAATATTTTACTTAGATCCACAGCGCTTCCTATATATGTTTTTTATCTAGATTATTTTTTCATCGATAAATCCCTGATTTTCCTTTGTTTTCTTTTAAAATCTGTGCTTTATCAACATCAGCATTTACATAAGTTACAAAAGGAAAAGATAAAAAAATAAAATAATCAAAATTAAATTCTATTGTGAAATAAAAACCTAACAATATTAATAAATAAGATAAATATATAGTAATATAAAAATTTGAGAAAATTTTATTCTCTTTAATAAGGCTAACTTTGTTATTAGTCAAATCAGTATAGACTTTTACAGCCTTCGTATCAGTGATTCTATCTGAGATCTTACTATAGCATCGAACGTTATTGTTTAACATTTCCGGTAAAGCATTAATAGTTGAATAACTTCTAACAAAGCTTAAATGTAAACTTGAGTTAAAAAGTTTATCCTTCAAACTAAGTTTAACACTATTAGCGTAAGGAGACCTAGTCTTTTTTGGACAATACGGCGACATAGTGCTAAGAGATTTCGGAAGACACCTTCATACCTGGTTCGACACCTCTAAGGTTACCCCCAAATTTACTAAATACTTTATTTAACGTCCTTAGTTTCATTTTTCGAGCTAAAGTTAAGGCACATGACATTCTAGTATTTTCCTTTCCTGCGGCTTAAAAGGTAGAATTCTATTCAACTAATTTTAAATTATACTTATTTTTAAAAGGTTTAGTTTGCTTTTTAGCGAAATATCTAGATAGGGTTGGGACTTATACACCTAAAGCTTTACCGGCTAATTCCATTGAAGAATAAATAGTTACTTTTTTTTTTATATCGGTTACCTCGATTTTTTTTGCATTATGGCTTACTCTATTTTTATTAGCTATTTTGGAAATTGTGAATCCTTTTATGGTTTCCAAGCCGGTTTTTACAGGTTTATCTAAGTAATTTCGTAAAGTTCGCCTAGTTCAAATATTTAGCAGCATCTACCATTGATAAAAATTCTTTTATAACACCAGTTTCCTTGTTAGTTAATAAGACAGCCTGTTGCGTTATTCTAGTATCTTCATTTTTTTAAGAAAAATCAGGATTATCTGTAGAAATAGCATATTCTTTGTAGGGAGTATTTTTTAGTATATACCTTTTTACTCGCTGGCTGGATATCCCTAGGTATTTATCGGCTTCTAACATTTAAGGAAACTCTAGTTTATCGCCTGTTTCTGTATTAGTGATTAAGACAGATACTTTAAAGGTATTACTTCTACGCATTCTTTCTATTCCCTCTTTATCAAAGGATCTACCTATCAATGCCTTTCTTATTTTTTCTACTGTTTCTTCCGGATGAATTATTCCAAGCCTTGAACCAGCTGTTGGGTTAATATTATAATTGGGTTTTAATAAATCAATATAATATTGTTCTCTGCTAATAGCATTTTCTTTTGGGCAGTATTCTAAAATTTCCAAATTAAAGTTTGAGTAACCATGCTTTAATATTGCACTATAAATTTTACTCTTAGCTCTGGCTAAATTTGAGGTAATAGAACTAAAGCTATAGTAATTTTTTAATCTGCGGTATAGATTTAACCCCTTGATCTATATTTTTTGAAAAGCATATCTTCCTTTATAAGGTTTTTTTATTTCTATATAAATACGAAGAAATTCTAGTTTCTTTTATGTTCAGGACTAAGGAAGTTGCATGTATAGAATCATATTCTGTTCTTTCGTTAGTTAATACATCTAATACTGCTATTCTTGAGGAAGGTCTACCAGATCCTTCAGGTTTGGCTTTACCGTACCTCGGATGATTAACAATTTTTCGGCCAAACATCGGATGTTTTTCCCTTTTTTTAGCATCAGATATTTTAGCTAGGCTTTATTCCGTATGTTTTTTACCAAACATTGGATGATTTTTACCTAAACGATCAATCGCTTTTTGAGCTGCAGACAATTTATTAAGTGTTTCTTCTGAATGTTTAAAACCTAACGAAGAGCCCGCTTTTTTTAGAATATTGTATTCAGGTTTTAAAAGATCCATATAGTGTTGTTCACAGGCTAAAGCCTGTGACTTATCACAATATTCCAAGATTTCAAATTTAAATTTTGAATAATCATATTTTAGTAAAGCAGCACAGATTAAAAATTTTTGGAATTTAACAAGATAGTTAACATTAAAGTACTGTGTAAATCTCCTTCCTAAGTTAACGCTAGAACTTATATATGTTTTACCGTTTACCTTGTTCACCCAACGATAAACTCCAGATTTTTCCTTGTTTTCTGAAAGAATTTGTGTTTTTGCTCCAAGGAATTAGTATATATTACTGCAGGTTTATACCATCAGCTCTACTAGAAAAATTATGATCTAAATTATTATTTAAAGTTGAATAAAATTTTTTATTAAATGAATTTTTAGGGACGTCCCTTAAATTACCAAAAGCTAACCCTGCTAATTTGACACTGGTTTTAATGTTACCCCTTAATTTCATTTTCCGAGCTAAAGTTAACCCATACGAAGTCGTTATGAGTCAAATAATGTAGCGTAAACTGTGACGATTAGATGCAAGTTTATAAAAGATTAGAATTCTTTGTATTTTAGAGTTATAAAATTTGATGATTTCATAATTACTAAAATTTTGCATATGAGAGAGACTACGAGGAATAAAGGACTGTTGTTTATTCTGACGTACAATACCCACTTTCTTTAGAGTACTTAGAATGTCGGATATGGGTGCCTTTACAATAAGTCGGGAAGTACCGCTGGCACTATATTCATCGTGCTTAACTACTCTATTAGAATTGAACTTTATCTTACATATGGAAGCTCCCAGAAATTCTCATTTATCAGTGGCTAAATTGAGGATAGCTGATTTATCAGTATTTAGTTCTAGCCCACAATTAGCCCTTAGATAATCTATAATGTTGTTTCTAATAAAATTAGCATCTTTAAGGCTACCTTTGACAAATACAATAAAATCATCAGCATACCTTATATAATAAAGCTTTCTGAAAGATGGAGCAGTTCGTACTGAAGCTTCCATATACTTATCAAACGACAGAAGAACAATATTAATGAGTATAGGGCTTAAGATATCACTCTGAGAAATACCAACCTTAGACCCGGAGGTGAAGGGTGCGGCTTGTGAACGAAGATTAGTCTGACCCAAAGACCCCGATAACAACGGCGCCTCATAACCATTTAAAATTTTTTTTATAAGTTCTAATGTTATAGGATCTCCAATATGAGTTTTCACACTATTCATGATAATAGAGTGAGGAATGTAAGAATAACAGTTAGCGATATGCCCTTTAATTACCCAGTTATATTCATACCCATGTAAATATACCTGACGAAGGGCTGTATGAACAGACGCTAGTGCTCGTCCGGATATCGGAGATGATCATCACCACCCTTCGGTCGGCAATGGTATAAACCCTTGACAAGAAGGTAAGAATAAAGGCTCATAGATTGCTTCTAATACAATATAAAGAGCTCTTTGTACAATCTTGTTATAAAGCGAAATTGCACCTTCGCATTTACTAACAGGAGAAAAGGTTCCTTTTTTTAAATCTTGAGCAAATTTAACTAATTCATGATAAGGGGCTACCTCGTTAGCGGTCTTATTTATCTGTTTTTCTATTATATCAGCATTACAGGCCGCTAAAAAATGGGGATTAGCTATTAAATTAATTATTTTATAATATTTCTGACCTGGTTTTTTTATCTGGTCCAGCTGTTTTCTCATAATATTAGTAACACCGACTTGTTTAGCCACCTTTAACGGTTTGACCTCCCTAATCGGTACATTATTACTATATACTACTTCTGCAACTAGAGAAGTTATGCTGTCTCCCTTCATGTGAGTTAGCACACTATAGAAACTCCGTTTCCGCGTAATAAGGTTACATAACTTAACATAGGCGGTTGAATCCCACGGTTGCCCCATTGTATTATTTAAAGTCCATATAGATTTAGCCGCCTGCTTACACTCAAATGAGCCCTTATAAAAGGGACGTTTAGCTTTTTGACAACTAGTGAATAAATTACCATATTCACTAGCAATACTAAAATAATATCACAATATTCTGCTTAATATATTATCCTTAGGTTGAGGGCGTATATAAGTAACAGGTTCGTAAACCTCGGCTTGTCTATTTCAGTTCAGAAACTCTTTTTGGGGCAGTCCAAAACTAAGTTCCCTTTGACATTCAGCTTCCCATACATTCCAAGTTATTAGCTTTGAATGTCGTGAATGTTTACTGCATGTATCAAGGTTATAATAAAAAATATATTTTATAACCTGGTCAAATATACATGAAAGATCGGACTGGATCTTAGAATACAATGACACCTCGCGTGGCGCACGTAATAAACCTAAAGGACAACCTGCAGGTACAAATAAAGAAAAGAATTTAAGACCATGCTTTTGAAATCCAAGTAAAGTTGCTCCTATAACTATAGTAAAACTTAGTGAAAATGTAAGCGCAAAATGTGAAGTAGTAGCGAAATTATAAGGTCTAATTGAAAAACCATATAGATTTATCAAATTGGACTATAATTTAACCCTATGTTTTATGAGAGTATTATACGTTTAGTCACTGAGGATTCTAATAAAAATTTTTTATTTTGATTTCCTGCTGATTATTCATTGTTATATCTTTAAAATTTTTACGTTATTTGATGTTTTAAAAACATTATTAATCGTAAATAAAGCCTTAGAAACTCCCAGCATATAGTAAAATTTTATTTATTGTTTAATTTCAATATTATATTATATAAATTATATTATATAATTTTATTTATTTATTTAGTTATTTAATTATTCTATTACTATTATTTTTAATTTCTTCTATTTTTTTTATACCTTCTTCTGTTAAATGTTCTTTAGATTTTATTAATTCTGCTACTTTTACAAGATCTTTATAATCTTCTTTTTTTACACCTATCAAAGGATATTCGTCAAAAATAGGTATTATTTTTTCTATTATATCAGAATATACTGAAACCATAAAATTTATTTCATTTCTTGTTGAAGGTATATAAATTTTTCCACATTTTAAATAATCATTAAAAGATTCAAATAATATTTTATCTCTAATGTGTTGAGAAATTGAAAATCTTAAAGTTATATAAGGTTTATTTTTAGATTTTTGAATCAATACTTGAAAACTTCCTTCAGCTTCTGTAAAACCTCTTAATCAATTTAAATCTTTTATTTTTATGTCTTTAAATTCAGATCTTTTTATTTGTTCTGTATTAGGAAATGATTCTTTGATCATATCTGATAAACCTAAATTTAATGAAGCTTTTAAATTTACTATTTTTTGTAAACCATTTAAAGTTAAATGTTCTTTATTTTTTATTAACTCTACAGCTTCTTTAAATAAAAGATAATCTGATCGTTTTTTAGTTATTAAAGGATATTTATCTAAATGATTTATTATAACATAAATATTTTTTAAAGAACTAACTCTATATTGCGTTGAATTTTCTCCATGTTTATATAATTTACCTACTCCTAAAGTTCTTTGTATAGCTTCTAATAAAATTTTATCTCTATTATGTAAATTAATACTAAAAACAGGTTTAACCTGTCATCCTTTAAGCATTCTACTATCTTTATACATAGATACGCTAAAACAGCCTTCTCCATCAATAAACCCAGTTATATAATAAGGATGAAGATAAAAAGAATTTTTACTATTAGAACTATATTTTGTAACAGATAAAGATCCAGAAACATGTGAAGAATAATATTTAACTAAATATTTATAAAATTTGAAATTAAATAATTTAATAAATAAAGAATGGCACCTTGTTACCATTCCAATAAGATTATTTATTAAAATAAACATAAATAATGTATAAATAAATGGAAAATAAATTTGACCACTTGTCCCACTAATTTGATTTACAACTAAATTTTTAACAGTAATTACTAAGGATTCTTGGTTTAATGATCATTTATTCATTAATAACTTTTCATTATTTTCACTTAACAAAGCAAACATAAAATTTAATATTAAACTAATTATTAAATATAATCCTATGTTTGTCAAGGATAAATGTAAATTATTAAAAACAGATATACTTAGTTCTATTATACTTCTTATTTCAAATTGATCTAAAGGATTAAAAGCTATTACTAGTTGCATCGTATTTACTTTATTCTTCTTAGAGTTTTAATTTACTCTTACTAATTTATTCAGAGATATAAAACAATTTGTCTCTTCATAACTGGACAATAATCACATCTAATTGAGATGTTCTTAAGTCAATATGACTTTTATAAAATTTGCGAACCCACTAAGCATTACACGAACTACGCGTTATATTATTTTATTGTTTGATATAAATTTTTAATTATAAACTTAATTTATAAAGATAACTATATAAATTAGTAATCTAAATAGTAATTTAAAAATTTAATGAGCAATCTATATTACTATTTTTGAAAATGACTTAGTAAAATAAAAAAAGTAGTGCCATAATAAAATATAAAATTAACCCCCTACTTGTTTAATAAATAATAATATTTTATAATATAAAGGAATTAAAAATATCAATGTTAATCTAATTTTTATTATATTAAATTTATTACTTTTATAATTTATTATATAAAGTATAAACATTAAAATTAAAAAAAGTAAATAATTTAAAATTTTATAAAATTTATCTTACATTTTTTGAGTATCTAAATTTTTTTTCTTCATAAAAAATATACGTTAAAATTCCACTTCTTTTTTCTTCATAATTTATTTTATCTATTTCTCCTTTATTATACATTTTTTCTAGCGTATGTAGCGATTTAACATGTCGAACCACTTCATTTGCATATTTTCCCATTCTAATATTGTATTCATTATTATCTTTAGAAGAAATTCCACAGGCATCAACGTTTAATCTCTTTCATTCTGAGAATCTATCACCAAAAATGCCTTTTAAAGTTTCTACAATACTATTATTTGACTTTGGCATAGTTTCAAATATAGTTTTATCTTCAAATACCCTATGTGCTTTCATTATATCATAATTAATCTTTTCTTGACCTATATATTTAGGTAATCTACTAACTTGATAGCCAGAAGCACCCGAATTTACATCTATGTTTGTATTAGAAGGATCAGTAACAGGATATGGAGGAGCTATTAAACTACGCTGCTTAGCAGATCATACTCCATTCTCACAGTTTAAAGGTAAAAAGACATAACCTCCTTCAAAATATTTTTGACGTCTGGTCCTATTATCTAGGTATTTACCTTCTTTAAAATAATATCAATTACCATCTGAATCATCGGGATTTAAAAAAACAAAAACACTAGGAGACTCTTTATTTATATGAGTTCCAGCAAATACATTCTTAGTGTCGTACCCTTTAGGAAAAAAAACAAAACCACCATCAAAAAAATCTTTTAATCCTTTATCATTTTTATAATGTCCTCGTTTGAAAAAACGTCAGTCACCTTCCATTTGATCAGGATTATTTTGAGTATCAGTAACATTTTCTTGAGAATTTATTAATTCACCTGAGGATGTAGAGGTTTCTTTTTGGGAATTAGAATTTACTTTTTGAGAATGTTTATTCGATCTAGTTTTCCGGCGTTTTGGTCTATTATCTTCACTTTGATCCTTGTCTAACTCAGTTAAGATTTTAGAAGATTTATTAATTTGTCTTTTAGGACGAGGATTATTGTTAGATTTCGAGGAACTCGCTTCTATATTTTGAGTTGCAGATATATTAGAAACCCTTTCATCAGAATTTTCATTCTGAGAGTTATTAGGTATATTTAAATTAGTATCCCCAAAAGAGCGCTTAGTATTTTTAGTGTTACTATCTCTTACTTCAGAGTTTTTGTTAGAGTTTTCCATAAAATTAATAAATAACTTAGA
Source organism: Arthrobotrys conoides (assembly GCA_036971725.1). Lineage (NCBI taxonomy): Eukaryota > Fungi > Ascomycota > Orbiliomycetes > Orbiliales > Orbiliaceae > Arthrobotrys > Arthrobotrys conoides. The sequence continues at coordinate 131,659 of JAVHJM010000016.1, read as the reverse complement.
ATTTTTATTTAATTCTTTATTTTCATTAATTCCAGTTAAATTTATTTCTTGATAAAAAATATTTTTAATTGTTTTTTCTAAATGAATACTTAAATAATCTATCATATTATAAGCCCCTAAAAAACTAAAAAAATAAAATCCTCAATCAAATAAATTAGACTTTGTTATATTAATTATTGTTTGAAGAAAACTAACATTATGAAAATTAGATAGAAATGTTAATAAACTATCAATATTAGATCTTAGTAAAGGAATAATTAAATTTTGTATATAAAAAATAATAATAATACTTAAAATTAATTTTAATATTATTTTTAAATATTTTAATAATATTTGTTTATTATTGGTTTTAGCTGAAGTGGTATAAGATTTTCTATTGCTTAAATTACTATTACTATTATTCGATATTTTATTTATTTTAAATAAATTAGAACTATTTAAACTTCTTGTCAATGTATGGTATGATTTTTTATTAGAAAGTGAAAAGAGCGCTGAATTCGTTCGTGTAATATCTATTAGAGATCTACCGCAACCTAGATATATTACTGTTTTTTCAAGCAATGCTTTATCTCGTGTCTTTGAATTTTGATTAACTTTAACTAAAGTGCTATAACTGTAGTAACTTATTCATCCTTTAAGACCGAAGCTTCCCGTTTTAGCAGTATTATGGACAACAGTAAAATCTATATTAGGTCGTCAGTCTCCTCTCATAGCAGGAATAGAGAAAGATCTATGTGATGAATCAAGATTTTTTAAACTTCCCTTATATGTCATTGCTTTTACTGCCCGAGCGGCGATATTACGTTTCGTTAATCTTCCAGCAGTTATTAATTTAATTCCAGAAATAAATTTATATTTAATTCTACTTAATAGTTCCAAGTATAAATAATAATTCTTGGATTTTAAAGAAGATAACTCTCGTAATGAATTTATACCCATAATATTAATTACATTTATTTTATCTTTTAGTTTATATTTATTAAAACGTACTAAGTTAGCTTTAGCAAATATTTTTATTTTAGCTTTTAAAAGACTTCTTTTTTTTGTTATTAATTTTCTAGCTATAAATTCTACAAGCATATTACTGTTTAAATAAATATATTTAAGTCGTATTAGATTAATTTCTATTTTTTTTTTAGAATATCTATTTAAATAATTAAGTAATCAAATTTTCAGTTTATTAATTTTAGATTCAAACTTATGCTTTTTTAAAAAATATTTTGTTAAAAAAAGAAAAAATTCAAAATTTTTTTTTTTTATATAACTCATTATTATTTGTGAATTCGTAATATCAAAATTTTTTTTCAATAATATTTCTTTTTTATTTTCTTCCTTTATTCATTCCAGCTTTTATTTTAGAAATTATTTCCATTCCTTCAAAAGTTAAATGATCTTTATTTTTCATTAATTCAACTATTTTTTTAAAGTCTTGATAATCTTGATATTTTACTCCTACAATTTTATATTTATCAAAAAACGGAATAATTTTTTCTGTTATATCAGAAAATTTTACAACAACGAATTCTCCGAAATCATTATTATCACGAGCAATATAAGAACCACATCCGAAGTAAGAAATTATACTTCTCATAAAAATTTCATCTCGAGAATGTTGAGTTAAACTAAATCTTAATTGTATTCGTGTTCCAATTTTAGTTGTTGAGGATTTAGCTATATTAATAATAAAAGATCCTTCGTAAAAACTTTCAATAGTTTGAATTATAATAATTTTTAATTTACACTTATATGAACAGATTTTTAAACAATTTCTATTATCTTAAATATATTTTATATTCTCCAAGTAATTATATAAGAAAAAGACTGAAATAGCTAAATAATTTATTTTAAATTATTAATTTTTATGCTATACTTATTAAGTAGAGGTTCATTATTTTTAATATATCTGGCTATAGTAGTATGACTTACTTTAAACTGTATGGCGGCTTCTTTAAGAGTAACAAACTTAGTTACTTCTCCTGATTCCAAATTAGTTACTATTATTCTTGGTTCTTTCTCAGGCTGAATTTTTATTACCTCTTCTATTTTATATAACATAGATTTTTCCAAGTAAGGTAGAATCAATCTTCGCAATAATGGCATTGAATGCTGATTAATATATATCCTTGGCTGAGTTGGAGTATGAAATCGTAAATTTGATTCTATATTATATTTTATTAATAAAACATTAATTAAACGAACTACATCTACTAAATTATAAGAATCAGTACAAATAATTAAACCTTGTGGCCTGACTGCCCCATCTCCCATAATTCAATGAGCAAGAGCAACCGGTGTTAGTAATTCATAAATATTTTTTGGTATTATTTTTGTATTATTAATATAAAACAAAGTATATATTTCTGTAAAACAAGGTAATACTCGAGTAATAAATTGTAAACCTATATTTTGTTTTTCTCTATATTCTCTTATTCTTACATAGGGGTTAGAAGAACAATAATGAGAGAGCAGAAAAAATACATAAAAAAATATCTAGAATGGTCAACAGATTGTGCAAAACCTAAATAAGCATTTTTAGCTCTTGCTTTTATATTCTTACTTACTCACCCGTCAGATAACAACAATCCTATTATTACAGAAAATTGAAAGGAAGGAAATTTAAATAATTTTGCTTCTTCAGTTGTTATTTTATTTCCTACATTAGATATTAAATTTATACCTCAAGGAACTAAAGCCAGAGAAAGAGAATGGCCAGGATTTTAAATATATAAAATTTTCCTTTTTCAGTATTAGTCAATATATTTTTATTAATTACTCGACGAATATGTTGTAAATTTTTATTTTGATTTAATTCCTCATTAGATAAATGAGAAATTCTTTTAGGTGTTAAAAATTTTGCTGCATCAGCTTCATTATCAAATTCATAAGCTATTATTTTTTTATCCGGGTAAAAAACAAATAATTTATTTTTTGGTAATTCATTTACAGATATATCATTAATATTAATTATTTTTAACATTGGAACACTTACTAATAATACTTCCGTAAATAAATCAAATGTTACAAAATAAAAAAAATATAATAATTAACGTTACAATTCAAATTACAAATAAATAAATAAATATTATGTTATATAAACCCGGAAAACCACTTGCAAATCCTGCTAACCAATTAGGATCAAGTATTATTTGATCTTGAATTACTGGTCTTTTAACTGGAACAACTTCTAGAAAAAAACGTTTTTAATTCAGCTGATAAACCTAAATTCATTGAAGATCTAATATTAACAATTTTTTGTATTCCTTCTTTTGTTAGATGTTCTTTACAACTCGTTAAATCAACAATTTTTTTTTAATAAAATATAATCCGCTTGTTTCTGTGTTATTAAAGGGTATTTATCAAAATGTGGAATTATAACATTAACTAAATCTTTTACAGAGGATACACGATACTGCATAGAATCTGCATCTTGTTTATATATTTCCAACTTAAATGATTTTTAATTAATTCTAATAATACAAGATCTTTTTTGTGAAAAGCAATTTGGAATCTAGCGGTAACTACTCAACCTGTTTTATATTTATTATCTTGATAAATTCTAATAACAAAACTTGATTCAGCATCTGAAATACCTGTCACAAAATAATCATTCAACATATTAAGTTTAATTTCTGACTGTTGAGTTGATATAGAATTATATAACCTGAAATTATTTATTGATTTAAAGGGAATTTTGAATTGATTATTTCTTTCGAAACGCACTAGAGTACATATCAAAAATGGAATATACTTTCCATTTAAATTACCATATACTCGTTGTTCTTTCACAGTGTCGTGTTTAGCTATAGATGGTTTAAAAACTAAAGATTCTTCTGAGTTAGATCCGCAGTTATCCATTTTCATTGCCAAAGACAATGAAATAATCTGATTTTTTACTATACATGAGTAATTAGCTCATTTATTCATAATCTTTCGATAATGACTTAGTACCAGAATTTTTAGAAAATCCTCGGAGTTTGGTAATAAATCCCACAGTAATGATTTCCCAAGCCATTTAGTAGGATATAATCTATCTCTTCCTATTTGAGTAAATACACCTAAATTTTTTAAATATACTTTTTTTAAATTATATTTAACTAAATAATTGAAACTTATGAGCAAGGAAGCTTTACTTATTTGTGAATTAATGTATGAAAAAAATTTAATACCAGAAATTTTTATAGAATTATTTAAAGCATCTTTAACTCCTTCAGTTATATAAACTAATATTTCATTTATATTCTTAATTATTTCAAAAAGCATATTATATTTATTAATTTGTTCAATATATTTTTTTATTTCATTAATTATTTTATCATCTCTTTCAGCATTTCGCGCTGATTCAATTCTTTTTTCTCTAATTATTTTATTAATTAAATCTTTATTGCTTTTAAATTCAATATATTCTTTTGTTTCATTAATTATTTCATTTTTTCTCTCTATAATTTTTTTTTTTTTTTCTATTCTATCAATTATTTTATTAATTTTTACTCTATTTTTTTTTATAAATTTAGCTTTTTTTATTATTCTAGTAAGTATATTAGTTATTTTATTTTCATTTATTTTAATTAAATTTAAATCATCTTTTATTTTATTAATTAATTTAATCATTTTTTCTTCTTTTTTTTTTAATTCAAAAGAATCTTCTCTTTTATGTTTGAATAATCAATTTATTATTCTTATTATCATAATACTAAATATTATTCTATTATTTATGTAAAATTTAGGATAAATTTTTATTATAACATTAACTCATTTGCTTATTATTAATTTTAATTTTAATTTATTTATATCTAATCGTATTAATTTTAATTTATATCCTAACATAATAGCTTTAATAATATTAGACATTGAATTTATTATATCATTATAATATACTAAACTCTTTTTGAATCAATCTACTTTTAAATTATCAAAATTTGCTTTAAAAAATTGTAACTTATCTTTTTCTAAAATACCATCTAATCAATAACTATTAATTTTTGTTTTAAATAATAAATATTGAATTTCTTTCACATAATCAATTATTGGTTTATAAGTATTTTTATCTATATGATTAAATAAATAATCCATATTAAAATAAGTATAATCTTTTTTTTTATAGTTTTTTCTAAAATAAGTAGTTTTATTTTTTTGCTCTGCAAAAAAATATAATGTTATTAGAATTTTAGAACTAGTATGTTTAAGCTTAGGAGTACTAATGAAAATTTTATGTGTGATTAAACGCTTTTTTAATTTATACATTTTTTTTCTAGCAAAAGCCGGAATAGAATAAAAATAAATTTTTATTCATTTTGTAATTATCATATATAAATTCATTAAGTCTCTTAATTCTAACTTATCGTAAGAATAAACAGATTGTGATCATTCTCTTACCGAAGCCGGTCTATGTTTTACTAATAATGATTCATCTTCTATCATATTATTATTATCATTATAATTAGAAGGCTTAATATTATTATTAGAATAAAATTCAAAAATTTTACTATTAGCCTTTGTAGAATAAAATTTTTTATCTATCATAATTTGACTCTTTTCAAAATTAGACTTAGTATAAGTTTTACTTACTATAATTAATTCTAATAAAATATAATTATTATCAAAAAAAATACCATTAAGAATAAAATGTACAATAAGTATAATACTAAAAATAAATATAATATTTGGTATAAAACTTTGTATCTTTCTACTTGATACGACAGTGTTTGTTTTTTTTAAATTTAATTTATTATCGAGATAACTTAAATTTTTTAAATAAATTGAAAAAAAATTTTGGTTAAATGAATTTTCAGAGTTGAAATTACCAAAAATTGTAATTTCAAATTGTTTATTATTTAAACTTTTAAAAAAGGAATTGTTTATAGCCAATCCTTGATTAAATTTTGCTTTAGCTACTCAGGTTTATTAACCTGAATATTATTTTTTTTAATGACTAAAGACTTTGCCAAGTTAAACTTGAAGTATATTGCGATTATAAAATTTAATTATATTAAATTTTTAAGTACATGTTGTATGGACTTGAACCTACATATTTATTAACTTTTTTCTAATACACTCTACCTTTGAGCTAAACATGTTAAATTATATATATTCTGATTTAAATAAGCTGATTTTAGTATTAATTTGAAGCTAACTAAATAAAGCTAACCATAGGCTTCTTTGCAATTGCACTATCATATATATTATAATTTTTAACTATTCACATTATATGATAAATAATTTCTTTTAAATACCAGGGTTTTTATCCTAAATTACTATTTAAAAATTAATAATTTTATCAAAGTATTTTATGGCTAATAAGCATCAGACTTTCCGATATATAATAAATATATAGCCAAAGTATAAATCCAGAAATATATTAAAAAAAATTTTTTTTTATTGTATGCTTCACGTAATTTTTAATTGCATTATCAATGAGGATAAATTATTAACCCCCCTGTTTACAATATTTTTAACCTTAATTTTTTTATTTGTAATTTTTATTTTTAATCATATTAAATAAAATTAACATTTATTCAATTGTTACCCCTCCACAAAAATATTTAAAATTCTTATTAGAAAATGTTATTAATTTTTTTATTGCTTAATATCAATAAAAAAAATATAATAATATTAAATATTGAATAATAATATCATAGTATTTATCATAGTATAAAATATAATAGTTTAACTTATATAACATAATAGTATTTTTTTTTTTACTTTTTTTTAATATATTATTAAGGCAAATAAGACAATAAAAATAATTTATTTTCAATTCTAACCTTATATAAATGTACTGATAATTAATAAAATTATCCTCCTATTACAAATAATTGAACTTTGTTTAAACCATTTTTATTTTTCAATTCTTATATTATCTAAACTATCATTAACATGATGGTAAACCATTCATACATTTTTTTTTATTTTATGTAATGATATTACCAAGCACGGTGGGACTGGCATAAAGTGATAATTATAAAAATAATATTTAGAATACTCATCTAATTATAACAATATATTATATATTTACAATATTGAATTATAGCTTTTATATTTTTTAGCCTTTATATGCTTAGCGCATACCGCGCAAAATGTCATCGCGCCTTGTTAAAAATTATTCAAGCACCAGCCGTTGATATAAAACATCACGCGCAACGTACGACATTTATTAAAATTTTAGTGACATCTACGTAAAACGCTTTAGTCTAAACGTCTACTACCCAGGAGAAATGTAATATTAAAAATATAATGCGTACTTTGTTAATCACGGCGCGCGGAAATTAAAAAACTTACGAACACGACCGTCGAATTTAACCTTATTATTCAAATAAATTTTTAATAATAAATTTAATATTAAATTATAAATTTAAATAACTTAAATTATTTAAAACAAATATATTTTAATAATTAAAACACTATTAGCTAAAGTAAATAAAATTTAATATAGTTACAACGCGCATTACGCACGTTGTAACTGAAAATTTTAAACCTAAGTATACTTAATACATTTAAATTTTTTATATATAATACCCATTATTGTTAATTATTTTTAAATAAAAATGATTTTATTCATTTATTACTAAAATTTGATAAATATAATCTTACTCAAGAACACAAAAATAGAATTTCTATGTAATTTATTTATAAAAATCAATTTAAATATCTTTTTAATATTGATGTTATCGAACCTTTTATGCGTAAAATTATAATTAATTGTATTAATAATATTATCATAAACTAGTTTAATGATACCTTTATGTAATTATAAGGCCGTTAAAATGGCCCTTAAATTATAAGCGCTTTAATGACCGACAATTTTATAAACTTTTATAATTTTAGCCATTTTTATTTTTAACAATTAAAGCAAACTTTTCAATAATTTATAATAGTATATGCATTATTTTTAAATATTATATGATTTTATGTAAATTTTTATATTACCTATGTAATACTTTAATCCAAATAATTATTTCAACAATAATCAAATTTAATTTCAATAATGATATAAACTTAACATATAATCATCATTAAACACTATATTGACTTTATAGATAAGCAATTAATTAAGTTCTAATTATATAGGTTTATTATATAGGGCATCATCGTATAACGAATTAACATCGCGCATAATACACTACGTACTTTATAAATTTTATAATTATATTATATGAAATATAAAAAAAAATTTTTTATATATTTAAATGACTTATATATTATATGAATTACAAGATTTAATATAATATTTACTAAAATAATTTTAAATATTATTAAAATTTAAAAGTTAGAAGATTTATTTTTATAGAGTGGATATTATAAAATATTTATTAGTTTGTATCCATTTAATAATAATCTATAAAAACGAATTTAACTAACCAGATGAAAATATATTAAATTTAATAATAAAATCATATTTATAAATTTAACATTGCCAACTTTGGCTGGTATTCTGCGACGAGACCGCAAAGCGGTCCGTCGCTTTATATTTATCACGTTATTTGATTTGAACAAATAACCATCTCATTCGTAATAAGATGCTCTACCTTTGAGCTAAACGTGATTAAAAAGTAGTACATAGCCAGTAAATGATTTATTGCCTATTTTACGCACAGTGGTGATTATATATAATTTAATAACCTTCAATTAAATTTTTCTACTTAGTAACTTCAAATATTTTTATCTTTTCAGCATATTGTGTAAAGCCCGCTAATAAAGTAAACTTTAGCTCAATTAAAAATATTTAATTTATAAATAGTTGAGCTTATTATAAATTTTATCCTTAATCTTTAAATATTAATAAGCATTATAAATTAGTTTGAACTTTCAGCTTAAAAATAACCATTAGAATTTTTTGTCGTTGAGCTATATATTTTAATTATTTAAAGTATCACAATATTTGATATTTTATTTTTAATTAATATATGTTAATAACTTTTTATAATATTCCTATATAGGAATATTATAAACTAATAAAGCCAGTATAATACTCTTTAAATAAAATTATTAAAATAATATTGTGTACGCGCTTTATCGTGTCTTACTATACTATACACAAATAATTTGAATTAATTATTATCAATTACTATTTTTGTATAGTTTTAATATTTTTATTAATCAAAAAAATTCTTATAATCATAATACACGCCTATAGTTAAAATTTCATTACATCACTGCTTGAATTTTCACTCTAAATATTTTCAAATTATGTTATAATTAGCTTGATTTTTTAATAATAACCTTTAATTTCTAACGCCGCTCCTTCGGTGCGTTATAACACGTATATACGAATTAATATATTTTGTATTATTTTTAAAATTATTAATTTAATTTGGAATAGTATTATTAATTTTACTGTCGTTTAACAGGCTTAAACATCACGCAAAGCGTATTGTTTTTATGTAAAATATTTAAGACTACCTATGTAGATCTTTTTTTACCTAATTTTAATTATATTATAATTAAATATTATTCCATGATAATAATCTATTGTATTATATTTTTACAATTAATTGAATTTTGAGAGAGTACCAATTACGAAGCAATTATATATTTCATACTTTAATAAAAACCCTACGGTTTTTTATCTCATAATTTAAAAATTTAATAATAATAATTAAAATATAATTATAAACTTTACCACACCTACCCTTATTATAAATTAAAAACCCACCTTCAAAATTTGTCTAAGTGGGTTCAAAAACTTAATAAGTTTATTTTATTATTTTGTTTAAAAAACAATTTATTATTTTTTATTATTTTGTTAAGCATCAGCAAAGGATAAATAAGTTTTTTAAACAAAATATTTATGATTTTTATTATTTTGTTAAACATCAACAATAGGATGAGACTAATTTCAGAATTTTATTATAATAAATAAAAAATTTTTTTTAATTCGTATAAACCAAATGAAAGTAACATTAAATTAGAATAAATAAATAGAATATTTTCAAGATAAATTAATTGTGTTTAAAGCCTGGTCCCTTTAAAAACTACTTTGTTGTGGAAGAGAAGTATAAGAATGTGGAATAGGTGGACTATGTAAATTTCATTCAATAGATATTTGAGCTCTAGATAATAAGGCTCTAAGATAATCAGTATTAAATTCTGGGTAATATCAAATATTTCTATTTGCAGACTCTCCATATACTAATTGGATATATAGAGCATATAAGAAAATTACTGTAGCTCCTACTGATATTATAGATCCATAACTAGACACATAATTTCATCCTGCGTAGGCGTCAGCATAGTCACTGATACGACGTGGCATACCCTGTAGCGTATTGATAAAATATATAATAAATATTATTATGTTACAAAAAAAAGCTAAATATTAAAAATAATAAACACATTAATTTAATATACTAGACTAAAAATCAAAAAACTATTGTTCATTTGAAAAAAATAACATTGATTTATATTCAATATTTGAATCTATATATTTATTAATAGTAACTTTGGAAATATGTAAATCTTTTACAAGAGAAGCTCGAGTATCATACCGTTGTATAAGTTTTTTTTGTACAGGCATCATAAACATAAACTTCTTTGCTCATAGGATTATTGGCTCCTGTTTTATCTTTGTACATTTGTTCTATAAATTCTTTAGATTTTGGTTTACCATACATTGGATTTAATTTTCCTTGTTTAGCTATTTTCATTTTATCTAAAGAATCAGAATTATGCTTCTTAGATCAAAATGGATTTAATTCCCCAGAAAATAATTCACTAAGTTTTTTTTTAGTTTCATCAGATAAGGGTTTACCTTTTCTAAATTCAGCTATTAATTTTTTAGATGTTTCAGAATGTTTAAATCCTAAACTTGAACTAGCTTTGGGGTTTATATTTAAAATAGGATTATATAATTTAAAATAATATTCTTCTTTAGTTAAAATGTCTAATTTAGAATGTAAACCAGTTTTTCCTAAAATATCTAAAATAACAAGAGAAAAACAATCATGACCATATTTTAAAATTGAATTTTAAATATGTCTGTTATCTATTAACCGAGAAGGAAAATAATAAGCAGCTAATCTTTTACTTAAATCATGAGCACTACCAATATATTGTTTTCCATTTATTGTATTATGTAAAAGATAAATACCACTAACAAATTTATAATTTTTTAATATTATATCTTTATCCTTTAAAAGACTGTTATGAATATATAAAGGTTTAGATTTTAATTTGCTTGCGTCCAATTTATTTAAATTTACCAAATTATGGTTTGGATTAATAGTAATTAAATTATTATTATCAACGGAATTTTTTTCCGAGTCATCTTCCTCAGGGTCATAATTATCATTGGAAGGTCCATTGTCACTATGATAAAAATTTGATTTATTTCTAAAGTTTATATTATTTTTTTCAGCATCTAGTAACTAGTTGATATATAAACATATGATTATATCAATTTGGACTATATCTTTATCCATAAAGGATAATATCATCTAGTCTCTGAGGAAAAAAAAAATTTAAATATTAAAATTTTATTTTTTTCCTGCTGATTGTCTTTAATAAAACGATAACTAATTATCATTTGTTTAAAGATGTTCCAGCATATAGATAAATACAAAGTAATATTACTATTAAACGGGCCTACTAGAATTTGACCTAAAAAATGTTGAGGGAAGAATGTAACATTACAATATATAAAATAGAAATCTAAAAATGCTATTTTATATTGGACTATATCATCATTGATAAAGCAATGTTTTTTCGTCTAGTCTCTAAGGATCATGATTAAACCTGTGACCCTGCTGATAATTTAAGATTGTTATTCGTTTTTATTAAAAAGTATTTAATCTTTAAATTTCCCAGCATTTAGAAAAAATTGGTAGGGGCTAATGTTAATTATTCTAACGACGATTGAAGTATTCAATCTTCACCTAATAAAGTAATTCAATTACCAGTGTCAACATTATTCCCGATAGTAGTATGCCTAACTTTAAAATGTTGTCTAGCTGAATTTAAAGAAGGAAAAATTAGCTCTTGATTTGCTTTATTATAACAAAAAACTGTCTTTCCTCCAATACCATATTGTTTAGATAATATTCCTTTTAAGCCTTTAGTAGGATGAGAACGAGTTCGATAAAATTCTTTATTCCCATCACTAATTGCTTTTTTGGTTTCAGAAGAAGTAACATAGCCAAATTTAGGATGATTTTCTTTACTAAACATTTTTTTTAATTTTATAATAGTTTCTTCAGAATGTTTTAAACCTGACGAGTTAGCTGCAATCTTAAGAACATTATACTCAGGATTGTAATAATCTATTCATTTTTGTTCTAATTTAACGCAAGTAGTCAGATCTTTATTACAAAATTCTAATATAGCTAAAGAAAAGTTTTCTAAACCGTGTTTTCTCATAGCCCGAGTAATTACAATATTTGTTTGTTTATCGCTATTTGCGTTATAAAAATGTATACCCATTCTTCTAGATAAATTAACACTACTACCTACATAAAGGTGATTAGTGTTTTTATTAATAAACAAATTATTTATTATTCAACCTAAAATAAAAATTAATATAAACCTTTAAAGAACTTTTTCAACAAAAGGAATGAAATTTTATAAATCTAACTTTTTTAATTTATAGGTGTAATTGATATAATTTTTCAATCTATCCCTTTTAGATTAATCATTCGACCACTATCTAAAATATTATTTATTGTAATCCATTCTACATTAAAATACAATTTGGCTGAACTTATAGATTTAAAAATTAACATAACATTTTTATCATTAAAAAACAAAATATAATGTTCAATAAATATGTTTTTATTATTTTCAATTACTTTTATAATATATTTTCCTTTAAATGGTTTATTGGTCTTAGTTTTAATTCTAGCAATAATGGGTTTAATTCTTATATTTAAATCAGATGCTAGTTTAAAAAGTGAAGAGTAAAACACTGTTTTATTATCCTTTAAATGAACAACTTCAAAACCTATATCAGGGTGAACAATACTTTTTTTCGTCAAATAATAAGATTTATTATATAAATCTAAATTTAAATTTTCCCTATAAGGGTAACAAGCAGATTGAGGTATATAAAAACTAACATTGCTTAAGTAACCCCTATTTTTATAACTCAAATCTACTTGTTTAAGATTTACAAAGAATCATGTTCTCTTTTAAGATTCATACCGGAAACTAATTCTTTAATTTGGTTTAATCCACTCTCTGTTAAATGAGCTTTATCTTTAATTAAATAAGCTATTTTACAAAAATCTAAGAAATCTAAGTTTTTTGTTCCAACAACAGGATTATTTTTAAAAAATGGTATAATAATATTTAATATGTTGTTAATATCTGTTACAACATAACAAACTGCCGATTTATTTGAAAAAGGCTTTAGGTAACCGCAACCAAAGAATCCTACCAGTTTTTCAATTAAAAATAAATCACGAGAATGTTGACCAATTGCAAATCTTAATTGAACTGAATATCCAATTTTGTATTTATCAGTTTTAAATAATGCTACATAAAAAGAACCTTCCCCGGAAGTAAAACCAGCGACTCAATAAGGAGATAAACTTTCTGTAACTTGAAATTTTATTCTTTCTATTGGAATAATATCTGTAAAACTATTAATTAAAGATGTTGATAAACCCTTATTCATACTAGCTTTATGGGCTAATATTTTGTTTAACCCTTCTTTATTTAAATGTTGTTTATTTTTTACTAAATCCACTACAGAACTAAATAGAATAAAATCTGCCCTTTTTTGAGTGATTAAAGGATATTTATTAAAATGAGGAATAATTACATTAACCAAATCTTTTAATTTAGTTACAGTATAACTTACAGAGTTATGATTCTTATTTGATTTGATAAAACCTACGCCAAAAAATGATCTAATTTGAATTAACAAATCATGATCTTTAGAATGCAATGTGATATTAAAAACAAGCTGAGTTTCTCAACCTACTTTCAATTTAGTGGTTTTATAAATAAGCACAGAAAAAGAACCTTCTCCATCTACAAATCCTGTAACTAAATTAGGGTCTAATCTTTTTGAAATAGTAGAATAATATCTATTTTTCAATGAAGATTGATAATTAATAGACATTATATTATTTGTTTTATTAAATATAGAATTAGTTACTATTAAATTACTGTTATATACACCTGATTTATTCCTTAAGCTATTGTAGATATCCCTTTTACTGGCTTTAATATCACTAAAAAAAATTACAAAATTATTTGGGTCTGGAAATTTACCTGAATTAGGTAATTCATTAGGTTTACTATCGGAATGAATAAATCTATTTACTTTATTAAGGTTTTTCTTAATTTTTAATAATAAAAAAAAAGATGAACTCAAGAATACCATTTTTAAAAAATTAACCCCAATAAATAGCACTCAGAAGTGCATTTTGGCTAGTTTAAAATCATAAACTAATCCTATTATTTTTGGCATTCAGAAATATCATGCCGCAAATAATGCAAATACTGCACCCATTGATAATACATAGTGGAAATGCGAAAACTAAAAATTAATTAAGCACTTCACTACACGAAATGAAATATTAATAAAAATAATTTTTAATAAGCTTACACATAAATTCATAGTCCTAATTACATACCTAATTATCTTTCTTAAAAGACTTAGTTTGTAAATAATAACCTTTATATGGCAAATCTTTATCTATTCTTTTGTTAATAGTTCTTACATTTGTAAAATAATATCCCGTTAATTCTTCTAAACATTCTCCCTTAGAAAGTCAAATTTTATATTCCTTGGTTTCAGGGTTAAACCCATAAATAGTAATACTTTTTCTACCTCTTTTTTTTTCTAATTCCTTAATTTTATTAATATCGAAAATTAATAAAGCGTCCAAATTATTAGATAGATTTTTAGTATCAGCAGGATTAAGTGTTATTAAAAAATCATTACATCTTATAGCAGAATGTTCTGATGATTCTATCAACTCTGTTATTTGCTTAATAACAGCGGGATTAACTTTTAAAAAAGCTGCTAGTTTATTTGAACTAAGGAAAATAATGTCTAGTTCAAAACTATCTTTAGAATAAATATAATAAGAAATTTTTCCTCTTGCCTTAGATCAATGAGCTTTTAATTCTTCAGAATGATTTCTGTTTCATACAAAAGCTTCTTCACCTATTAAACTATACGAGGGATTGGTTTCACCTTTATTAATAGAAACGTATAAAGATTCATATTTAGAGCTAGCTATTCTGTTAACATTATATTTCATAGAATAGTTATCTAGATAATTTTGCTCTAATTCCACAAAATCAGGTAGATTATCAGAAGAATATTTAATATTTTCTTCCGAACCTAAGCTAATAATAGATAAAGAAAAGTCTTCATGACCATATTTTAATAAAGCTCTACAAATAATACTACTACTACTTTGCAGAGTTAAATAACCTTCCCTAAAATATTCTGTAAGTCTAAAACTTAAATTTCTAGAACTTCCAATATATTGTTTACCTGTTGTTTTAGAAGTTCATAAATAACACCCTCTTAAATTTCTATAATTAAAACAAATATCGTGTCTACTTTTTAAAGGATTTTCATAAATTACAGATGAATCTAAAGGGAAAACAGCAACATCAGATTTAGATGAAGTAGAATAATAAGCTTTAGAAGAAAGATTATAAAAAGGTTTATAACTAGTTTTTCAGCACGCGAAGCGCGAGGGATAAACTTTATTTACCTTAAACAGTAAACTAAAAAAATTATTATTAATATTATTACTTAACGGCCCAACCGCCACTATACAGAAGGCGAGGGCATGGAAATGCAACTAATAATATAGTTGTGGACTATCTCTTTACCTCTAACAATTTACTATTCACCTTTACAATAGATATTTATTAACAAAAGGAACTTTATATCATAAAGGATTCTCATATTTAATTCAATCTATCATAAAGTCTGCATATATTTTATGCTCTACACTATTTCTAGGAGATGTTTTATATTTTCTAATTTCTATAAAAGATTTAATTTTAGTAACTCTATAAAATTTCATGTCACAAAATAATCTATTATGCATAAAATGATCATATATGAATAGCATATTATTTACATTTTGAAATTTAAATGCAATAGATGAGAAATCTTTAGAACTACCTGATTTAGAAGATTTTTTACGGATTAGAACAGCTGGTTTACAATTTAATATAGTGTTATCAAAATTTAATTTAGATGAGTATTCACTATATTTAAATTCTAAATTACATTCTATTCTATTACCAGCATAATTAAATACTATACTACCATCAGTATCAACTAAGCCTGCAAAATAAGGATCATACAAACCAATATTATAATTAGGTTCAATATAATTTATATTATATAAATTACAAGCCTCTTTAAACCCAGGTACTTTTAATCTAATTAAACCATTAAGATTATTTACAATATACATCATAGTTTCTTTGGTAGAAACTATATACATTGAATATGGTTTATTTTTATCTGCTCTAATTTTTCCCATGTGTAAATAATCTTGTATACGTGTTAATATTCTAACATCTCTATTATGTAGTTTAATTCTAATTTGTTTAAGAACTCTTTTATTATTAATAGTTCTAATGTCAAAATTCCCGTCGCCATCTATTACACCAGCAAATCAATTTCAAAACTTAGAGTCTTCATTAGGTAATTGACGTATAGTCTCTGAGAATCCTTTGCAGTTTTCTGCTGATTGTGTATTCAAAGGTTCTGAACCTACTGTAATATCGTTATTTTGACTATTTAAAAGAATATTATTCCTACTGGCATCTAATTTATAAAGATAAAACGTATTAATAAATAGTAAACAATATACAAATAATATAGTTCCCAGCATATAGTCAATTGCAAAATAATTCTTAAATGTAAATAAATTATTTTGGCCCTTTTGAGCTACCACGTAATCAAGGTAAATTATATTTATTAAAAAAAACAACACCGATAAATCTAAAAACTTCGAGCTAAGCTCGAGAACTTTAAATCCATGTTTATTTTGTTAGATAGGATTATAATTTGATAGTTTATTTCAAAACCCTTTAGAGTATTTATTAAAATATATAATTAATATATTCAACTACTTTATACTCGTTACTCTTTTACAAAATTGATAATTTGCAACAGCTTTACAATTTTGATTTAGATAGACGATTCTCCATTTTCAGCTGCGTAGCAGCTGATATTTTATAACTTGTTACCATACATGAGTAATTATTTCATACACTTCAAGTTTTTAATTGAAGCTTGGTATTATATATTTTGGATATTTCTCTTAGTTTAATAGTTTAACCCGTTGTTGAACAAATTCCCACAAAGTTCGACAGGTTATTATACCCCTTTTTAATATATTATTTATTATAATAATAATTTATTAGGGAATGGACTATATCTTTAATATTAATAATAATTAATATATACAAACCGTCTAGTCTCTACATAGTAGATGTATAAAAAAAATATATATCCACGTACACGGTATTATCTTCTATACCTGCAGTATGATTCCATTCAAAAATCAGTATAAAAAACTTCACCGTTAGCCCAATATTATAAGCATAATTATTGAACCGATATAAAAAATATATCTTTGGCTTGTGACCTCAAGACACCGTTATTAGTAAAACAATGAGATCTTATAGTATCTTACTGGCATAACCTACCTACTACCCAATATTAATGGTTATTAATTCATTTTAAATATTTACTATTTTTATCACCTAATAGAGGATACTTTTCAAAATGAGAAACTAATAAATTACGAAAATCTTTACCAGACATATTTATTCTATAATAAATAACACCTTCTTTAGTTAAAGAAGTTATTTTTTTATCCCCATGATTAAAATAAATTAAAATAGCTTTTAAAAGGTATTTTTCATAATTTTGCCCTATTGACACTTGAGAAGAACTAATTGTATTGTTGGCCTTTTTTACTAATTTAAAATGACCTTCAGCTTCAATAAATCCAGACAATCAAGCAGGGAAATACATAGGAATGACAAAATTTTTTTCGTAATACTCTAATATTGTTTTTTGGTTTTTATATTTTTCATCTCTTAATTTTTTAAACTCTTGTTCAGAAATATTTATGTTAGAATTAATAAAAGTTTTAGCAAAATCTAATTGACACTGTTTTCTAGAACTTAATAAAGGGTATTTAGCTAAAATAGCAAATACCATAGCAAGATCTGTTTTATTAGTAGCATATCATGTAACATACCTATTATTACGTTCAATAACTACTCTACCTCCAATATATTTTGCAATTAAATCAAGCATTCTTTTATTATCTTCTAAATTATTTAAAGCAATGATTATTCTTACACGTTTTTTTAAATTATTTATAAAATCAACAGTTATAGTACCATCACCTTCCAATAATCCTACAAAAAATTGTTCAACATAGTTTTTTATCTCTATTTCACTTTTTTCATTAATAAAATTATTAACAACTGGAGTAATATAGCTCTTCACTGAGCTAAAGTATATTAAATAAGAAAATAAAAAATATGATAATAATCCAATAAGATAAACTAAAAGAGTTTTAAAAAACTCAAATAAATTGTTTTGACTTAAATTCGTATCATGGAATGCTATATCTAATGATGCGTTAGCTAAACGAGTAAGGAGCTTACTTCTCCATCATGCGATACACGATGGTCAAGCCATTAATATAAATAAATTATACTAATTGAGGCGCTCTTTTCCATAAATCTTGTAAAGCAAAATATACTTTACAAAATCCTCCCCCTCTTGCAAAGGTTGATTCTTTCAAACCAGGTCCGACTATCTCTTCGTCTTCCTTTCGGCTTCGCTTCAACTTAAATTTTATCATTTTTAAGTTTACAACTCGAGGGCTATTACCTCTAACGTGAAACGTTTAGTCTGTTAGCTTTGTCGGGAGTAATTTAAACCTACTCTGACGAGTTAGCACCGTCTTGTCCATTTTCTTCTCAGAAGCCCATCTTCGCAGAGCGATGATGGATTGATATCTTTACAACTATTTTTTCACTATAAGGCTCTCTCTTATAATTTTGTTAGTAAAGCTTTAGGATATTGACAGTTTTGATTCATATTTAAGCTAATTAGGGAACCTCACTCCCATTTAACTACCCCACTTACTTTTAAACACAAAGTTTTTTAGTAACCCAAAAGAATGTGTAAAATAAAAATTTATTAATCTTTTAATCTTTCATAACTAAACATATAATCATTATAAATACCTCCTACTTTAGCATATTTTTTAATTGTACTATGACTTATATTTAAAGATTTTTGAGCTTCCATTACTCCATCGTATTTACATATAAAATTTTTATTAATATCATACACAAATACTGCTTTTCTAATATGACTATGATTATTTATATTTAATATTAATTCATCACATTCTTTAGAAATTCAATTTGCTATAACCGGTGTATCACTTATATTATAAGGTGTATTGGTAAAATATCATTCTCCTCTAAATATATTTTTTTCTTTTATAACATCAACTATTGTTGAATGATTAGATTTAATTAATTTAGCGTCCCGCGCTGCTACGCAGCGCTGGGGCGCGCCGCGCGTGCTTCGCACGCGCGACGCTAAAGTTAATACGGAAGGAAAAATTACTAATAACTCTTTAAAAGAATTATAAATATAAACAGGATAAGCAGATTTAGCTTCAATTATTCTGACTTTAGTTTCCATAGAATGATTTTTATTATAAAAAGGATTATTTTCACCTGTTAAAGCTTTAGCTATTAAACCTTTAGTAACGTTACTATGAACTCTATTTTTAGCCAGTTCTGATAATAATTTTTTAGTTTCCTCTGTATGTTTGTAACCTAAAGAAGAATAACCTTGTTTTAATACATTATAATACGGTAAGGAAATCTGCTGCGCTGCTTTACTTAAGCTAGTAGGTAAGCTGTTCATTAAATAATGCTGTACATATTTTTTATATAAATGAGTAATTTCTCCAACTATAGACAGATTTATCCTACGGCCTTTATAATATATCTTTTTTTATATGGTTTTTCTATATTAAGCTTAACTCTTCTCGCTATAGTACCTTTGGGTATATTAAGAGCTTCAGCTGCTTTATTTATAGAATCATATACGGTAACTGAATTATTAGAAAAATCTTTCACCTCTACTTTTATTCCTGGTACCGTGACTCAATCTCTATTTGCCTGAGCGTATTGCATTTTGGCCTTAGTTTCATCTGAGACTTTTACACCTCTACGTTTTAAAGAAGCTTCAACTAATTTTTTTCTAACTTCTTCAGAACGTAAAATATCTTTAATCTTATTTTTTGTTGTTTCTGTGTGTCTACGATTATTCATTTTTTCTAGGGTTTCAACAGTATGTTTACGGCCTGTAGCTATCATACTTAATTTTTTAATAGTTTCCGCTGAATGTTTGTAACCTAAAGGTGAACCCGCTACTTTGAAAATATTATATTCCGGTTTAAAGGTATCTAAAGAATATTGTTCTATCTTTGTTACATCCTTTCGATCGCAATATTTCAAAATTTCTAATTTAAAATTTGAATGGCCATATTTTATGATAGCTTTATGAATAAGGCTGTTTTTCCTGAATTTGGTTAAGAAATTAAGATTATAGTATTGTGCAAGTCTTATCGATAAGTTCACTGAGCTTCCTATATACGATTTCCCGTTAATTTTATTTACTCAACGATAAACACCAAATTTACTTTTATTTTCTTTTAAAATCTGAATCTTTTGAGTGTCAGCATTAGCATAAACTACTACAGGAATAATAGATAATAAATTATTATCCTCACAAAAGCTTCGCTTTGATAAAGGAGCAAAAAATGAGAATCACCGGGCGCACATTATTAAATTTTTTGTATTTGAGGACCAGGACCACCTTTCTGTACTAAGTGAAATATGCATAAATTATTTTTTATTATATTGTAGTCTGATCTCCGAAAACTCCATTAATATTTTCTAAAAAGAATTCCTTAAATGTGTTTTTTAACAAAATTAAATTTTGTTTATTATAATTAAAAATTTTTAATTTTTAATACTTTACTTATACAACAATTTATTATGTAAATTATTATTTATAAATATTTAAAAATGACTAAAATTTTAAAAATAAATTGATTATCCAAAAATACGAATCACATCAGGCTTCATATACCTGAAAGTCCCGTCGAATAATTTAGTTATTTCTAATCTCATATCTTTTACTAAAGTTTGCACTTAATAACTTCACGTCTTTTGATCATAACTCGGATCATCCATTGGAATAGTTATAGGTTGGGGTGCTAGCCCGTTATATCTATCTTTGTATAATTTATTAGTATTACGAGCAATGTATGTAAAAATTACAGATTTTCGTATACCTAAAGCTGTAGCAGCTTCAGACATAAATTATAAGTTTTCGTTTGATTAATATTGTTATAAAATAAGTTTCGAGGGCGTCGGAGGCGCCCTTGAAACGTCGCGCGCTACGCGCGCGCCGTTTCTCTAACTGTTAAAAATCGAGGTTCTACATACTCCAACCTCAACAAGTTGAGGTTGGATTGATCATATTTTAATAAACCTTTAACAATAGGCATGTTAATATTTTGTTTACTTTTTAAAAAAGTATTATTAAGATAATTTTTCATTCTATAAGCTAAATTAATAGAACTTCCTAATAGAAGCTAGATTAATAAATTTTTATTTTGGACTATATCTTATTGTTAATTAACAATATCTGCGTGTAGTCTCTGAAAATCCATGGAGATTAAACTCAATGTTTTTTGCTGATTATAAACATTTAATTTATTTAACTTTCAGCATATAGCAGATTTTAAGGAGAACTAAGTGAATAGTTAAAACTTTTCAAGTTTTCCATTGGTTAACCCTTTGCGCGCGGGATTTAGGTATCTTTTTTATGTTTTAATCTAATTTAAAATTTTCATATCTATGTTATTATAAAGATTAATTATTAATAGTTGAAATCAATTTATCTAATTTTGATCTATGCTCCAAACTAGTTTTATGAAGACCCGAATGCATAATTTCTAATATTTGTTTTCAAATTAAAAAATTAGTAGCTTTCAAACACATAGAAGGTAAAGTATATTTAAGAAAAAACGGTAAAATTATTTCATAATTTTTTTTATAAGAAGAAACCTCATAATTAAAACAAGAAACACCATTTTTATATAGATTACCTGTTCCTAAATAAGAAGCAATTAACTCTAACAAAGGTAAATCACGTTTATCTTGAGTAATAAAAAATCTTGCTCTATATGCTTTTAGTTTTATACTATAAGGCGATGCAGAAAATGAACCTTCAGCTGCAACAAATCCTACTATTCAATAAGGACTAGGTATTGAAGTTATCATAAAATTCAAATAAGATGTATCTACCGTCACATGTTCAAATTCCGTAAATAAATAACTTAATTCCTTTAATAAATCCTTAGCTTTTTCGTTAAGTCCCTTATTAATTAAAGGTTTCATCTTTAAAATTAAGTCTAACCCTTTTATAGTTAAATGTTCTTTTCTACCCATCATTTCAGCAATTTTACTTCATAGTATAAAATCTTTTCGTTTTTGTGTTATTAAAGGATAAGCTATAAAATGAGGAATAATAACTTGTAATATATCCGAAATTTTATCTACTTGGTAAAACGCTCTGTTTGATTCAGTATTAACAACACCAACACCCCCAAAAAAATTTTTCATTTCGAGTAATAAGGGCATTTCTTTAATTGAAACATAGATTTGAAATCTTACTCTAACCCGGCATTTAAGTTTACTTTCAGATCTTGCTGTAACAGATACTAAAAAGTTTTATTCACCATCACAAAAACCTGTTACAAACCAAGGATCTAACGAACTAGTATTGGCCATTTGTGTAGAATAAAATTTTGATAATAAATCAGGTTTGTTAAATCATGTAGATACAAACCCAATATAGAATAATGTATAATTATCTATAAACCCACTTACTAAATAAAAATTCTTTATATATTCATAATTACCTTTAAATAAAAAAGGTAAGAATGACCATTAATTTTATTAATTAAACAATAAACACCTGATTTATCTTTTTGTTCTTTTAAAATATTAACCTTATCTTCTTTAAAGTTATCATGTTATTAAAGGATTTAAATTTTTTGTATTATCTTCTTTTTTAACATTAGAAGTAGAATAAGCACGAATAGTTAATTTAGGGTAAAGATTAAAAGAATTATTTAAATTAAATAATGAATTTTTATTTAAAGGACTATATCTTCCTTTATTAAGGAAACTACTTTTAGTCTCTGAGGTGCTTACTAATTTGTATAAATTTTTTATACGTAAGTTACCTGCTGATTGTTCAAAATTATACAAATTAACTGGAATTAAATAAATACCTAGTAATATAATTGTCAGAAGTTCCCAACATATTGTAGTATTTAAAGGGAGAACCAAGTGGGGGAATAATCCTCCAATAGTGAACATAAAAATGAACCCAAGAGCGAATAATAATGGAGTATGGAAGTGTAATGAACCTCCATAACACGTAGCCAATCATGAGAAGATTTTAATACCTGTTGGTACTGCAATTATTAATGTTGCGGCAGTAAAGTACGCCCTTGTATCGACATCTAACCCTACTGAATACATATGATGCAAAATGTTAAAAGATATTCTTCATATCTTCCCGCATAGTCCTTAAGAGTGGGACTTGCGCTCCTTTCACAAAGAGAATCGGACCATATCTTCATCTTTCAATTTATAACATTAAGGGAACGCAGATCCTGTTTTATTTGTCATACTACTACTTAGATTAATTTGTTTCTGCAATTTTCTTATTTCAACTAATCCTTCTTCAGTAAGATGTAATTTATTAGAAACCATATTATGAATGGTTAATCACTTATTGAAAGAAAGGGCTTTTTTAGTATATAAAGGGAACACTTTAAAGTAAGATATTATATCATTCATTGATTTGAATCCTGTAACTGTGTAGCGATAAACATCATCGGTTTTTGATCTAAGAGTTACTTTACCAAATCCAAAAAGATCTCGAATGTAATTAAGGATATTACTATCCTTCTGATCAAGTATATAACGCATTTTTATTACACAACCTAATGAATACCTTGCATTCGATGTAATGGATACATTAAAACAACCTTCAGCATCGGTGAATCCAGATAATCAAGCATCTTGTAATGTAATCAAGGCCGTAGACTTAATAAATAGAACTTTATTTTCCTTAAAACGGTTATTTAAAGCTTTGATTCACAAAGCTAACTGTTGGATTCTGTGAGTAAGTGCTAGATTACCATTAAATAAAAAAGCTAATAGAAGAATATGTGAATAATTATCTACAATTAACCTATAGAAGTCATTTTTGTTCCCACTTTTTCCTTGTGGAAAATGCTTAACAACACCAATCCCTAACTTTTTATGTATATAGAAAAGGATTGCACTTTCCTTTTGAGTAAGAACAAAACGTACTCTTGTACCCTCTGCATAAGTTTGAATAGCACCATCTCCTTCGACAAACCCAATAAATCAAGTTAATCAGTCGTCGGTTATGTGTTCTGCAGAATTTCCAAATAGCGTAGTATAATACAGACGAAATTCCGAAAAATTGAAAGATGTTTCGCGTATAGCCTCTGAAGCACTCTGTGTTTCACAATTGTGTAGGGACAGATTGCCTGCTGATTGAGTATAGCTAATAGAATTTTCACCGTTCAAGGTATCTATTAGCACTAAACCGTTCCAGCACACAGCGAAATAAATAGTATAAAACCTAATATCACTAAAAGGCGAAGCCAAAAATCAACTTCAAACCACGAATCCCAGAACTCCAATTGACATCATAGCGTAACTATGTTTTGTATGTAAGTAAATATTATTAAAAAACAGGTTTATTTTAATCTATTCGAATTCATTTGTAAATTTAATGTCTTAATCTGGTCTAAACCTTTTTTAGTTAAATGTTGTTTCGATTTAATAATTAACATACATTGTTTAAAACAAAGATAATCTTCTTGTTTTAGATTTAAAAGAGGATAACTATCAAAATGAGGCATTATTTTTTCCAGCAGATTACTGATATCTTGAACTAAAAAATCGCATCTTGGTGTAGCTAAATTAGATCTTAAATTAACCACCCCACAACCAACCTTTAAAAAGAAATAGATAATTTGTATTTTCCTTGAAAAAGTTTATCGTTTTTAATTAAAGTGTTAAGCCTTTCCCTAGTAGTACCTAATTCCCTAGCTGCTTGTCTAATAGATTCATATATAACAACATTTCCTGTTTCAACATCAGTAACTTCTAAAGCTATAGCACGTTTAGCATTTATTTTTGATATATGATCTCTTAATTTTTCCAAGTGCTCAGGTTTAAAAGGTTTAGCGTTAAATTTACGCCTACTTTCAGATAGTTCAGCTCGACGTTCAGGACTAATTTCATAGCTCCCTCTTATTCCCCTCATTTTTTCCTTGGTAGATTCAGTATGTTTAGTACCTATTCTTGACCCCGCAGTTTTTAATATATTATATTCTGGTTTTAATAAATCTAAATAATACTGCTCTTTTTTAAGTAAATCCTTTGAGTCTCAGTATTCTAATATTTCCAATTTAAATCCAGAATAACCATACTTTAATAAGGCTCTACAAATTAAAGAACTACTTGTTTGTCTTGTAAGTCAAGCTATACTATAATATTCTGTAAATCTTCTAGAAAGATTTACACTACTACCTACGTAACTTTTCCCTGAAGTTAAGTTAACTCAACGATAAATACCAGATTTATTCTTGTTATCTAATATAATAGATACCTTTTCAGAATCAGGATTAGAATAACTTACTAAAGGAATAATTAAATAAATTTTACTATACAAAAAAAGTTGCTCAAAAGTCGTGTATAAATTTTTCAATGTCTCTGTGTCTAATTGTTGCACTATCCAAATGAAAGCTAAAGCGTAACTTATATTTTGTATTAAGTAATTAAACTTTAATTTAATTTTTAAAATCTTTACATTTACTCAAATTAAAGTAAAATAAAAATGACTAAATATATTTTTTTTAATACTCAAATATACATTAAAAATTTTATAAATAAAATTTATTTTTTTAATAATATTTAATATAACAAAATGTCGGGCAAATTTGCCCTGCAGGGCCCTCAGGTCTGCATATGTTTAACTAACATATATTTAAAGGGATAAGGAATTAATCATAAATATAAATTTACGATTTAGTTATTTTGTATTTATTCTGGAATATTGCACCCGATTTAATGTATCTAGCTACAGTATTATTACTTACACTAAAATGACGGGATACACTTCTTACAGAAGGAAAGTTTAATTTATCTCCTGTCTCAGTATCATGCAATACAACAGCTGTACCAAGAGTAGCCGAAATTTTTAATTTGGATTCATCTTTATGAGTTTTACCTATAGATGAATCACTAATTTTTTTTTTGTGTTCTTCTGATTTTTTTATACCAAGCTTTGCTTTACTCATTTTAGCTAAAGCTTCTACAGTGTGAACACGACCCTTAAGAGAAAGACTTAATTTTTTTCTTACTTCTTCAGAAAAACTACGACCAATGTAAAATTTTGACAATTTTTCTCGAGTACTTTCTGAATGTTTAAACCCAAAAACCGAACCTGCTATTTTTAAAGTATTATATTCTGGGTTGAATAGGTCAAAATAATATTGTTCTCTTGCAATAAGATCTTTTTTATCACAATACTCTAATATTTCTAACCTAAACTTTGAATAACCATATTTTAAAATAGCTTTACTAATTGTAAGTTTATTACTAGATAAATAGGCAAAACTAAAGTAAGAACTAAATCTTCTTCCTAAGTTAACACTTGAACCAACATAAGATTTATTATTTTCTAAGTTTACTCATTTATATATACCAGATTTATTCTTATTCTCCCTAACAATAATAAGTTTTTCAGAATCAGAATTAGAATATATCTTTGCAGGTAAAAAAGTATATAAACAATATACAGATGATAGATCATAGTATATAGAAAATATAAAACCTAAGGCAATTAAACAAAATAAACATCAAATTTGCGCGTAACATTAAGTTTTGTATTAAGTATAAAACTAAAAATAAAGATAGTTTAAAATAAATATTTGCAAATATTCAAATACTGATTAATTAATACTTAAAAAAATGCTAATACATATTAATATATTTACTTAAAACAAAACATTGGACTATATCATAATAAGCGAAACTTATTTTTTTCGTGTAGTCTCTGAGGTATTATAAAATTACCTGCTGATTACCTTAAAGGCTTTCCAGCATATAGAAAAATTTAACAATAATATAATAATTTTTAATGTGCAATCTTGAAATGTTTTGATGTAAAAATAAAAATAAATCTTTACTGTGCTGAGCTATATGAAATTTACAATACACTTTCTCTAATAATACATAATCCTTCGCCGGTCTAACGTAGATAGAAAATCCACCATCCCCGGCTACAAATCCCGAAACCCATTGTGGATTTAAATTATTAGGTAAATCTATAATTGGTTTATCTGATGGTATTATATTAGGGTAATAATTTAAAACTTTTTTAGATACTCCTCTGCTTATAGAAGCATAATAAGAAAGAATAGTTAAAAACCCTTCTTTAGTTAAATGTTCTTTATTTAAAATCATTTTTACAACCTTACATCATAATAAAAAATCCACTCCTTTTTTAGAAATAAGCGGATATTTTGTAAAATGCGGTATTATTACATCATTTATGTAGTTAACATTTGTTACTCGATAAACAGATTTTTTTCTATCAGGTCTATGATATATTCCACCTACACCAAAAAAAGATTGAATTTTATATAAGATTTCTTTATCTTTTTCATGTAAATTTATTTCAAATGAAATTCTTACTTTAGATTTTAAAGACTCTGATATTTCTATTATTACTGAAAAACAACCCTCAGCATCTATAAATCCCGTAACTCAATTAGGATCTAATTTATTTTCAATAAATTTTGTAGAATAATAATTTTTTAATAATTTATTTCTTCTTATATTTGAACAAAACATTGGACTATATCTTAATCATTTAGTAAAAATGATTTCCCACATGTAGTCTCTAAAAATCTCAAATATATTTATAATATATTTGATTATCTGCTGATAGCTCATTGTAATATCCTTAAATATATTTTTATTTAAAGCCTTAGAGATTTCCAGCATATAGTGGATAGATTGCACATAATTGTTAATTAATGTAGGCTTACGTTTAAAAACCATTCCAAGATACTTTTCAATTAAATGAAAATGGACCATATCTTTTAACATACTAATTTATTCATAATTCATTCAATTTTTAACAAAAATTTTTCAACTTTTAGCTAAAAGAGTTCCTGCTTCAGCTTGATGGGCTTTCATACTTTTCAACTCATAAAATCGAGTTACAAGATATAATCTTTGTTTTTTAGCAGACCTTGAAGGATGTTTTTTAAAATATTCGATTAATTTAAGTACATCTTCTTTCTTACTGACTTTTCACTTGAAAAGTGAATTATTCGCAATATGTACACCTCCTCCATACAAACTTATTAAAGGTGTAAGTAACTCAGTTGTTTTTTGACTAGCTGTAATTGATAAACATCAACTACTAGAAGCATCCATACTAATTGAACCATCGCTATCAAAAAATCCGGATAATCAACCATTATCTTGTGTTAATTTATCTGGTAAAATTAAACTTATATCATATTTAATACAAATTTTATTTAATTGAACTAATCTATAAGGATTTCTTATATATCCATTAACATCATTAATAATATTTAATATACCTGATTTATGATGTATTCTATACCTCAATGCTTTAGCGTTAGATCTTAATTTTATGGAACCTCCATAAACATTTTTTATAATTTGTAAAGCGTGTTCATCTCTAATATCCATGGTAATTTCTAAGCTAGCATATCCTTTTTTAGATAGTAAAAAAGAACCATCACCGTCTATTAGTCCAGATAATCATTGTTTAAAGTTTAAGTCTTTATCTGAGTTACTCAAATTATGAATTGATCTTTTATGCATATTAAACAAACGTATGGCCTCTGAAGTTCCTACTACCGTGTTAAACGGGTTGGTTACTTGCGGATTGTTCTTATTTAAAAGGATTTTTATTTTAGCGGTACATAGGTTTAACGCTCCAAGTACTGGAGAAAAGAAATTACTTTCTAAAACATTGTATGGTAATGACTCCGACGATAGATTAAATGTTCTATTTCTATTCATTCTGCTTTTTATTTTCACAATTTTATCAAATCCTTCAAGAGTTAAATGCTCTTTAGTTTTCATTATTTCTGCAGCTTTACAGAAATCAGAAAAATCTAATGCTTTAACCCCTCGAATAGGGTATTTATTAAATAACGGCAGAATTTTTTCATCGATATCAGAAAATTTTTTTACAACAAAGCTAGAAATTGAAGCATTAGTATTAGTAGTTACAAGACCACAACCTATAAAATCTTTTAAACTTTCTAATAAAGCTTTGTCCCGTGAATTCTGAGAAATAGTACATATTAAAGTAATTCATTTATCTTTAACCAATATAAAAAAATTTCCCTCACCACTTGAAAAACCAGCCAATCAATCAGGATTTTCAATTTTTTTATTAATAACTAAAGGTCTTGTAACAGGTTTAACTTTAAAGAGTTGAGTTAGAAAATCTCCTTCAGATATACCTTTATTCATACTATGTCTTATAGCTACTAACTTTTCTAACCCTTCAGTTTTTAAATGTAGTTTATTAGAATAAATACTAAAAGCTTGCTTGAAAAGTAGATAGTCTGCTAGTTTTTGAGTTATAAGACTATGTTTATCTAGGAAATTTATCAATATTTCCAACTCTTCAATTTTTCTCACTCGAAGTTGAATTGCGTCTTTTCTTAAGTTTGATATTCGCCCAATTCCACCTAATGATAATCTTATTGATTCTAAAAGCACAAAATCCTTTTTATGTAAAGCAATAGCAAAAGTTAAATCTACCTTTACTCCTGTTTTATAGGATTTATTCTTCACAAGAGATAATATAAAGCTACCCTCTGCATCTATAAAGCCAGTAATAAAAAAAGGATCAACCTGATAAAAAGTATTGCTATTGTTGTTATTTAACGTAGAATAACAAGCTACACTTTTTGTGTCTACAACATATCTAGAAAATATATTGTGAGGATACGTCCGGTTACAGTGTCTTGGAGTTTTATTTTTTAATAATACAGGAAAACCATTCAACCTTCTCCGTTTTACTATATAACTTACACCTAAAATACCTAATAAATTTATAAAGAAGTTCCCGCTTATAGTTTGTTTTGCGAAAAGCGAAGCTTTTCGAGGCCAATCTTGACCGAAAACGTGTTTACTTGAAGTAGAAGAAACCACCGTACTGATAATACCGAAACCCGGAATGATTAAGATGTAAACCTCCGGATGCTAACGTTTTACTTAATTTTTTAATTGTCTATCAATATATCAATAGCTAAGCTTTTTAGCTAATAAATTTTTATTATGAATAATATTTTTTATATTAGTTTCAGGTTTATAACTTTTATTTCATAACTCCTTAAGATCTTCTTTAAATAAAGTATCTTTACCAGTTGCCTTATATTTCATTATATAATCGTCTATAGTAAGACTAATATTAGGTTTAGTAAATAAATTCTTTTTGAATACAAGATCGCTAGGGTTAATTTTTTCTAAATATATTTTATCTCTTAATTCCTTAGCACTTTTAAAAGGCTCAGTTCATCTGTGTTCATAAGAATCACTATAATCATAAATATAAAAATATGGATCATAATTATTATTATAAAGAAGATAGGCATTTCTAAAATAATCAACACTACCTGTTTTTAATTTCCATAGTTTACAATGCCAATCATAATGATCAAAATATATATAATATATTTGTCTAGCCTCATGTGAGTACATATTTATTCTTACTAAAAGTTCCTCATTATTATTTATTGTAGGATAATCTGCTTTTATATTTAAATAAACATAGTTTTTACTAAGTATCTGCATACCTAATACTAATAAATTATCATATAACTCTGAGCGAGCATAACCTTTTGCAAAGTTAGGTACATACCTTTCAATGGACCTTGTATCTATGTCATATATTATTTGATCTGAAAGTCAATGTTTTCAAGCGGCTTTAAAGCTAGGATGTAAATGTTCTCTATTCTCATCTTCCACATAGATTTTACACATTTTAAGAAAATTATATTTTTTTATGTAATCAAGAATATGATTTTCAACTTTAATAGAAAAATCAGTTAGATTATTTAAATCTGTATCCTTAGGAAGCCAATGTTCAATAAAATAATTAATTTTTAATATTCTATTTTTATCTTCTAACATTTCATTAGCTTTAGGATAATTTAAACTATTATTAAAACGATCTGTTTCTTTAATAAAAAAAATTAATATCATAATTTAATGGTATTTTCCATTGGTTTGGTTTGTGAGGTTTAGGATTTTCATCCACATCCAAAAAATCATCATGATAATCAAAAAAAATGGATTTATCATCATGTCTCCCGCCTCCTGGTTGTGAATATAAATCAACATCAATATTTTTTAAAGACTCATGGAGAGCGTCTAAAATATGCTTAGAATTATTTAAATCTAAGTCAGAGTAAGAAACTCACTCTGATTCATAATTTATTAAAAATAACATACAATATATAAAACTGTGAGAATCTAAACTAATAGTACAAAGAATAGAAAATAAACATCAAAACTGAATAATAAAAATTAACTTTAATCCTAACTTTTTTTTTTCTGATGATTTTATGAAACTATAAATTATTGATGCATATAATATTAAATATATAAAATTAAAATTAAAATCAAAATATTGAAAAATAAAAACTACTATACTTAAACAGATTTTAAAAATAATACTCATAATAATGATTGATTTAATATTGAATCAATTTAAATATCAGTTTAAAAAACATGTAGCGGTAAACGAACAAGTGAGTAATATTTTTTGATGCTTTTAATAATTTTTAATGTAATAATATTTGGATTATATTTTTATAAATATTTATAAATATTAATTTAAGTTTTTATCTAAAAACTTATAACCTACTAAATAAAAATTTAATAAGATTTAATATATTAAATTTTTATTTTTTTTTATAATTTATAATTTATTTTATAAATTAACATCAATATAATCCATATAATTTTATTACCTTAAATTAAACGTCAATATAATAATTTATAATTGTTATTGAATATTTCGTAAATACATTAAATTATATAATAATTTAATCTACGATAATGATTAGTTTTAATAATATATATCAAATGTTTTTATTATGAAATATATTTAAATCTCTATCAATAACTGACTTATAACTTTAATAATACAATTAAAATTAAGTTTATTTTCTTAAAATAAATCATTATGGCAAAATAATGGCTTATGAGGGCTACTATTTATTCCTATTGACGAACAATTTAATTTAAAAATTTGGACTATTTATTTTAAAAATTTAAATAATAAAAATACTATAAAGTTATATTTAAACATTTATACCTAACGTGTAGTCTCTGAGGTTGAATTTTTACCTGCAGATTACTTAAATAATAGCTAATATAATTAGCATATTTATAAAAGTTTCCTGCATATAGTTAGATTTTACTTTAGCCTATCAAATTTAACCAAAGAATCCAATTCCATATTATATAATTTTTTTTCACCTTGTAATTATATAACCACCGGTGAAAACCGATGCCTTTTATTAATAGGTCATTAAAAGAGAAATCCGACTGTACATTAAGCAGCATTTCAGCCACCCACCGGTGAACCACTCTGTAGCAATCTCTTAGGAAACTGACGGTCTTGTCCTTAGGAGATATTGACCGTATGGATAATTTTTAAATTACCCCACCAGTGTCGCTCTTATGTTTTATTATTTTTTCCTAAGAATTGCATAATAAATTATAATAAGAACTAGGGTTGTGGTATACCAATGGGTATTCATTAACTAGGATCTTATTTAATTTTACATCTGTCCTAGAAAATTTCATAGCTTTGACTAAACCAATCCCCTTTTTTCCTTTTATATAGTAGTTTTATTAATTTGTTTAGCCAGCTCTATTAATTCCAATCTAGTGTTATTATTTAAATGATCTTTTTTAACTAGTCTAGAATAAATTAATTTTCACTTTAAATAACTACTTTTTTTTTAGTCATAAGGCTATATTCATCAAAATAAGTAAATAAGCCTTTACAGTTTTTTACACCGTTAACTCTAATTTCTCATATATTATCAACGGAATTAGGAACTACAGAACCTTCTACTAAATATTCACCGAAAATATTTATAATATGCTCTAAAACAGGTTTATTCGCCTCTCATTTTTGAGTTAATATAAATCTAAAAGCAGAACTATTTGATAATAAAGAACAAGTAAAAGAACCTTCATCATCAGTTATACCTGATATTCATCCATCTTTCAATGAAGGACTAACACATATATCTAAAGGAGTTACGGTAATAATATTCTTTCTTAAAAGTTTTTCATTAAAAGAAGAAAGAAAAGTTAAAAATCTAACTTTTCTTGAAGGAAATACCATGTTACCGTTAAACAATAAACAAATCCCACCAACACTTAAATTTAACATGTAAATTGTTTACTACTTTAAATTAAAATTTTTATATAACTCCCTCCACCCTCCTCATAATATTCTTTATTTAAAATAAATAATATTACTATTTGTTATATATTAACCCTTACCCTTTTTAATAATTAAAAATTAGATATAATAAAAATATTAAGTACTAAGCTGAGTTGTAGAATAAAATAGTTTATTATTAATAAAAAGATTATGTTACTAGAAATACACTAATGTAAACTTAAACTACTAATGTCAACTTAAACTATTACTAATAAATATCTTTCTTTATAAGGTTTGTTTGAATTTAAGTAGTTTCTAATTGTATTATGATTAGTTCCAAGTGCAATAGCTGCCTTACGCAAAGATTCGTAGATAATTGTTTCATTTGTGTTAAGATCTGTCACAGATATTTGAGTACCAGGAACAGGTTGTTTAACCCTTGTTGATTGATAAGCTTTAATTTTATCTTTAGTCTCTTGGGATAATTTAATACCTAATTTAGCTACAGACATCTTGGTTATTGTTTCTAATGACAACTTTTTACCTTTACGAGTTAGACTAAGTCTTGCTCGAGTTATATCAGAAAAAAGACGACCTTTTGCAATTTCAGACATTAAAGCTTTAGTTTCCTCGGAATGAGAACAACCTAATTTACTTTTAGCTATTTTTATTCTAGTTTCTAAAGGTAATATTCGTCCTAAAGGCGAACCTGCTATTTGTAATATATTGTACTCCGGCTTAAGAAGATCTAAATAATATTGTTCTCTAGTTAATACTTCTTTTTTTTCACAATATTCAAGGATTTCTAAAGTAAAATTTTTATGTTTATATTTTAATATTGCTTGATATATTAAACTAATACTTTTTTTATTTACTAAACTTTTACCATAATATTGTATAAGCCTAGTGCTAAGATTTTTACTACTACCTACATAGGTTTTACCGTTTACTTTATTAATCCAACGATAAACTCCTGATTTTAACCCGTTGTCGTCGACAACGGACTGTTTTTGATTTTCAGGGTTTGTATAAATAATTACTGGGGTTACTAATATACAATAAACCCAATCGACAGTTATATCTCAAAAATAATAATTTAAAATAATAGTAATAATAAAAAAAAAAAAAGTAGTCAAAAATTTACAATTTAAAACCTGACTATATAAATTTTTAATATCTTGAATAATAAATCTATGTGTGTTTTGTTTAACGGATTGTTTAATTACTTTACCAAAACCTAGATTATCCTTAATATAATTTAAGCTTTTTACATCTATAGTAGATTGAGTAACAACAAAAGCTAAATCCCCTCTTTTAGCTAAAATAAAAGAACCCTCTCCTTCCGAAAATCCTATAAATCATTCAAGAAATTTATTATCAGGTTGTTTAAGATTAGGATAATACTCGCTAAATTTAGAATAAAAAGATGAAAAATCGAAAGATTTATTTTTTTGATGTATTGTTAATAAAGATAAACATATATAATTTGTATTTAAGAAAAGATGTTGGTATAAAATAGGATCACCACCACCTGCAGTTTCGAAGAATGATGTATTGAAATTACGATCTGTAAGCATGTTTAGTCTTTTCCTTAGGAAATAAATATATAATTATAGTAATATTAAGAATATTAATAATTTCCCTTAGGAAGGCTGAGTATACCTTGTATTATTTCTAATACAAATTGACTATATCTTAAATTAATAAATTTTTATATTTTAATTATTAATCAACTTTCATTTAGTCGATGAACTGCATTCTTAAATTTATTAAGAACTTGGTTGCGTATTATCTATTTTATTTATTCATACAAATCGTTTTTACCTTACAACGAGTCATTACCTGTTAAATTAATTACATCTCTGTATTTATTTGGTAGATTTGCCTTTAAGAACTTTACGCAATTTGAAAGTTTTGCTATTTATTGTAATAGTTTAGATTATTTATAATAGTTAAACATTACTAAATAAATAACTAGACGAAGGTTCACTTCACCTTTTATGATCTGAATTTATAGCCTAGATAAAAACAAACCATTGTAATTCCCTTATTTTATTGGAATGTACTTTTTGGTGACTCAACTGTATATTATAATTTATAAATAGCGTTTTTATGGTGATCCCAATTAAAAAATGTCCTTTTAGTCTTCATATTAAATTTTAATGTTCTTATTTTTTCGAAATATACGGGATCTCTATGTAATTTTATTACAAAATAAGATAATGCTTCTTCTCAATTTTTAAAATCTAAATATTTAGAACTAAGAAGTGGGTAAGTATTCAAATACTCAACCAATATTTTATTACTTTCAACATTAGAAGTATTTACAACAAATTGTGTAATTTTATCACCTGTTTTTCGAGTAGCTAATTTAGTTTTCAAAAATTCAGCTAAACTTTGCATAAATTTTTCTAAACTTTCTCCGCTACTATCATTAACTCTTTGAGGTAAATAAAATTGGAAGCTTATGTAAGTTCTTATTTCTTCAGTAGTAAAACCTTTAATTAAAAAACATCCATCACTATCTATAAATCCTGCTAATCAGGCATTGTTTTTAAAAGAACTATTATCTAAAGGTAATTTTATTATATTATCTCCTTTAAGACTTAAAAAATCTATTAATTTATAAAAAGCATTAATCTTTGGAGTTCTTAATTTTCCATTAATAGAATTAACAATAAAAATTAATGACTTTCTATCCTGAATTAGTCATCTAACACAATTTTTATCTTTACGTTTATATACGTTACCTCCAAATATACTTTTTAAAAATTCTGCTGAAGGTGCATCTTTTAAAGCAAATACTATTTCTATAGAAGCTACAGTAGATTTCCCTGAAGAATTTTTTAAATTCTTAGGGATATTAAAATGACCGTCACCTTCAATTAATCCAGCTAAATAATAAAACAAATTATTATTATTATTATTACTGCTGTAATTTCTAGTAAATATAAAAAATATAGATTTTAAAAATAATAAATTTTCATAACATAATAAATCATAATTAAAGTAAAAACAATTTATAATATTTATTAAACCAGGAACCATTGTAATTCCTTATGAGGGAATATAATTTTAAACTCAATTATATTCTTTCATGTATTTATGATACTATTAATTTAATCTATAGATATTTGTTTTAAGGTGAGATCATGAAAAAAAAGTTCTATTCTTATTCATGTTTAATTTAAGTTCTTTTATTTGTTCAAAATAAATAAGATCCTTGTACAGTTTTTTTGAAAAAAGAGCATAGGCTTTTTCTCAATCTTTGAAATCTAAAAATTTTGAACTTAATAAAGGGTAAGTGTTTAAATACTGAATCAATATTAAGTTAGAATCATTATTAGATGTATTTACAATATATTGTGGATGTTTTCCTTTAAAATCCCTATTATTTAACTTTACTTGTAAAAAATCTGCTATATTTTTCATAACAAATTCTGTACTTAAACCACTAATATCTTGAGATCGTTGTGGTAAATAAAATTGTAAAGCAATATAAGATCTTAGCCCCTTTTCCGAAACTGTAAAGCCTTTAATACTAAAGCACCCATCACTGTCAATAAACCCTGCTAATCAAGCATTATTAGCTAAAGAACTGGAATCAAGAGGTAACTTAGAAAAATTCTCACCTTTAAAATTTAAATAATCTATCATATTGTATAATGCATTAATTTTAGGTGTTCTAAATTTACCATTTACACAATTTATAATTATAATTAAAGATTTAATATCCTGAATCATTCATCTAACTAGATTTTTTCCTGAACGTTCATAAACATTACCTCCGTATATACTTTTTAAAAGTTCTGCGGAAGGTTTATCTTTAAGAGCAAAAACAACTTCTATAGAAGCGACTTTTGACTTATTCGACATATAATCTTTAGGTATATTAAGATGACCATCACCTTCAAGAAGTCCTGCTAAATAATAAGATAAATTATCATTAAGATTTTTATTATTTAAAGAAAAGTTTCTATTTTGACTTATTCTAAATCTAGCGGCTCCAATAAAAGATTTTGATCTAATAGTATCATATCTACAAATTAAAAATATAAGAAAAATAATTCCCTATTCTTGATCTACGAGACTAGGTCCCATGACTCTTTCGTCAGCTGCTTTGCAGTTGACGACGATGTCTTAAAAATAATACTATTATTTAGAGTAAATCTTCATTAACTCACATTAATGGTGGGATCATATCTTACTTATCTAAGTTATAGAAATTATTAAGATGGTCTCAAACAAAAATTGTTCTTTTATCATTCATATTTGATTTAATTTTTATAACTTTTTCTATATTCAATTTATGATCCATTTTTCCAGATTTAAATAAATCAACAACTTCTATTCAGCATTTAAAATCTAAATATTTACTACCAAATAAAGGGTAATTGTTTAAATAAGATTCTAAATTTAAGTTACCTTTTAAGCTAGTTGTTCTAACTCTATATTCAGGATTAGGTTTATCTACTCTGACAGGCTTTACAACAGTAGATAAAAGTTCAGCTATAGTTTCTAAAAAATATAAATTACTTTTTCCATTGTGATCAATTTGTCTTTGTGAAAGCTCAAATTTACATTCTATTCTTGTAGATTTATCATTTTTAGTTGTTCTAACTGAAAAATGCCCATCAGCTTCGATAAACCCTGATAATCAAGCATCACTAATTAAATTGCTAGTGTTTAAAGGTTTTTTTTCTAAATTAAGATTTGAATCTTTAATATTATATCAATCAATTAATTTTCATAAAGCATAAATTTTTGGTGTTCTCATATAACCATTAATTAAAGATAATAATAATAACAATCCTAATTTATTATTAACTGTAAGAATATAAGCATTTACTCCTTTTTTCCTTGTAAGAGATCCTTCACTCTTGTACTTATTTAATTCTTTTTGAATTAATAAGGCTAAAGGGAGATCTTTTAAATGAAAAATAATTTTTACAGAGGGGTAATTAACTTGACCTTTTTTTGATTTTTCATTAGTAGGCGTTAAAATGAAACTACTGCTTCCTTCTATTAAGCCTGCTAAATAACAACCAAATTGATTAGAGTTATTATAATTAGATATGCTACTATCTTTTATACATCTCCAGACCGTAAGTGAAGTAAATGTTTTTTTACTGTAAAAAGTTGCAGAATAACTGTGATAACTTCGTTTAATATTTACAATGTATCTATTCCTATATAACTTGTAAACCATATTCTTATTGTTTACAAGGTAAGTTAATGAAGTTTTCGATACTTGTAAAGCTTCAGTATCTGAAAACCCTGTTAAAAATCAAGGATTAATATATGAACTAAATTTATTTTTTTCAATTTGAGTATGAGAAATTGTACTATACATTTTTGTATTCTTACAAATTTTTATAATAATACTATAGCAGATAAGCTCTGACGTATAATCTCTGAGGATCCATAAAAAATCCAAACTTTCTATGTTTCTTGCTGATTGTGTAAAATAAATATTTAACAGTTCCCAGCTTACAGTCAAATTTAAAGCCGGCAGAATTAAATAGGTTTTACCGGCAAGAACAGGAAGAGAAAGTAATAGTAAAACAGCAGTAACAACCACAGCTCATCCAAATAAGGCTAGTTTGTGTAATCTTGTACCAGGACTTCGCATATTAAGCACAGTTGTAATGACATTAAATATTGTTAAATTAATAACAATTTATGGACTATATATTCAGCACATCTGTATTTTAGATATGGTGTTTAACGTTTAGTCTCTAAGGATTTCAATAAACATAATGTCTATGATTTCCTGCTGATTAAGCATAGCTTATAAAATTTTTACTATTAAATACTTATAAACACTGAGCTATTCCAGCATACAGTTAAAAATTTTATATGAACCTCATAAAATTTTTGTTTTTACAGAAATTTACAAAAATATCCATTATAAGCTTTACCTAAATTAATATGTTTAACCAATGTTACTTGAGAAGCGGATAAACCTTTGCTTTGCAAATATTCCACACATTTACCTAAACTAGGTAACACTGTAGTATTTTCTAAGTTATTTACATCTGTTAATATAACAGGTTTAGAAGAACTATTTAGAGGTTTATTTTTATTAAATTTAATTCTATCATTTTCTAACATTAAAGATAAATCCAAATCAGACATATCTTTAACTTTAGCAGTTAACACCGGTTCTCTTAAAAAAAGATATTTACCTAAATAATAAGTACCGTTGTTTAAATGTTTAGTAAATGTCGTATGATGAATATTAAGTTTTCTAATAAAATCAATCTGTTGTGTTGAATTATAATATAGTATAGTCATGTCTCTATTATACATAAATAAACTTCTTGCATTTGACCCACTAGGGTTATTTGCAACTCTAATAGTATTTAAAGTAAAATTAGAATCTAATAAATAATACTGTTCTAATACAATTTCTGA
Source organism: Arthrobotrys conoides (assembly GCA_036971725.1). NCBI lineage: Eukaryota > Fungi > Ascomycota > Orbiliomycetes > Orbiliales > Orbiliaceae > Arthrobotrys > Arthrobotrys conoides. The sequence continues at coordinate 91,620 of JAVHJM010000016.1, read as the reverse complement.
ATTTTTTATATAATTTTCATAAAAAGGAAATACTTGTAAAGAAAAATTTTTTAACTGTTCTTTTTTTAATAAAGGAATTAATAAACCACTTTCTCTATGAGTAAGATTAATATAACCATTTAATCTAAAAGATAGCTCTGAAGATGAACCTACATATTTTCCACCTGTTGTTAAATGTGTAAATATATAAATACCAGCCACTCTTTTTTTACTATTAGGTAAACCTAGCTTTTCTTTAAGAATTTTTTTAGTTATACTTTTTTGATTCAAATTAGTTAGAATAAAACTAGGAGTATTAAGTAAATCTTTTAATTCTTGATTAGTAGTTTTAATATTACAATAAGCTAAAATTTCATTAATTTTATTAGCAGTCACAACTTTACCACTATTTAGTTGCTCAATTGCTAAAACATGGCTATGTTTATTCGGACCAGCTCTACCTAAAATTTCTTTTCACTTAGAATCAAATTTAGGTTTATTATTTCCTTTAGGAGTACCATTTTCTTGAAAATTATTATGATTATTAAATTCAAATTTAGGTTTATTAGAACTAAAATAACATTTGTTTATTAATTTAGAGCTTATTGAGTTTTTTCTATTCTTTACAAAAAAAATTAAACTGAAACTAAAATTCATAGAACCTAAAAGAGAAGAAATTCCTGCTAAATGTAAACCAAAAATTGCTAAATCTACACTAGCTCCACTATGACTTTGAATTCCTGCTAATGGGGGATAACATTATATTTATAACCTCATATTTTGAAATATATTTTAATAATTTTTATAATTAATTAAATATATCTTATCGAAATATTATCGTTATTTCCACCATTCACATGGTGGTTTGGACTATACCTTCATCCAAAACCATTCTAGTCTTTATTATTTTTATCTTGAGTATCTACTAAAACAAAATTTTTATTTAATCTGATTTTTCTTAAAACTCTTATATTATCTCTTAATTTTCTTAATTTTTCATAATTACCTTTATCTTTTACATAAGATCTTGCTCAAATTCTAAATTCTACAGTTTTCATACCTTTCATAGTATTACTGTAATAATCTATTATGTTAAAAATAGCACGTGAATTAGTAGTTACTACTGTGTAATGTGTTTTTTTTTTGCTTATTCTTATACCTAATATATATGCTATAGATTTTAAAACAATAGGATCTAATTTCTGAGTTATTTCAAAAGCATGAACTATCCGAGTTGAATCTTTACTTACTAGATAAAAACTTCCTTCTGCTTCAGTAAAACCTATAAGTCAATATTTACTAATTACTGATTTAGCATCATTAGTATTATTAACTTCATAATTAACTGTTTTTCAAGCAGGAGAAATATAGTCAGTAGGCATTTGTTCACTTTGTAATTTTAATAGTAAATTATCTTTTTCTTTTGTAGATAAATTAGGATTTTCTAATATATCATAAGCTTTTTTAAATTTTTGATAGGAAAAATATTTACTAGTTAATAAAGGATATTTATCAAAAACAGGTAAAATTATAGAACCTATATTTTTTCTATCTCTTATTCTAAAATCTCCTTTATTACAATTAGCATCTATATGGACTGAACCTACACCTAATTGTTTTTTGATAAAATATAATATTCTTAAATTATAAGTACTCTGAGTTAATTTAAAGAAAAGAGTTCATTTTCCTTCGGCTACTCTGATTATAGAAAAACTTCCATCTCCATCTGTAAAACCTACTAATCATTGATGAAAATTATCTTTGTTTTCGTAATATTTCGATATATTAATTGATCTAGAATGGTTATATATTTCTAAATTACTTGGATGCTCTATATTAAGTCTCTGATGGGAACTTAACATTAACCTATTATGTTCCCAGGCGCATTGTCTTAATTCTACACATTTTTTACTTTTAAAAAAAAAATATAAAAATACCATTAGTATTATTACTACTAAAAAAAAAAGTGAGTAACTAATAGTATAAGTCTTTAAAACTACAAGAGTTTCGCGCATCGAATAGAGTTTTATTGCCTCTAAGTTACCAAAGAGCAACTCCTTACCTTTTAAAAGAGTTCAACCTGTACCCGCACCATCCTCGATACAGCTAGAAAATACAAATAAAGCTAAGCTAGGAATAAGTAGCCAGAAACTTATATTATTAAGACGAGGGAATGCCATGTCTGGTCCGCCACCTATTATAGGCAGTAAAAAATTACCAAACCCACCAATTAATGCAGGCATAACCATAAAGAAAATCATCAAGATCGCGTGCGCAGTTACGATACTATTGTAAAGTTGATTATCCGCCATGTACTGTACACCAGGTCCTGATAATTCTAATCTAATTAATACAGACATTCCTGTACCAACTAAACCAGAAAATAAGGCAAAAATTAAGTATAAAATTCCGATGTCTTTGGCATTCGAGGACCAGGACCACCTTTCAGTACTAAGCGAAGCATCCATATTGAAAAAAGAAAAAAAAAAAATTTTTTTAGAATACTATGGTCTGATCTCCGAAAACTCAACTTGTCCTTACAAAAGATATCTTAAATGTGTTTATAACAAACTTTAAGTATTTAATAAGTTAAACAATGTAGAGTTTACCTATTTTAAATAACGTTTAAATAATTTATAAGGGGTAAGGTGGATTCGAACCACAATTAATGATTTGCAATCAAATAACAGACCTTCTGTAACATACCCCAAAAAAATTTAAAACGCATTATTATACTTATTCGTTAGTATTTTACCTCGTTACCCTATATTATTATAATTAAGTATTTATTTTTAGTCCCCAAGATGACTCGAACATCTATCAAAATATTAACAGTATTCTGCTCTACCGTTGAGCTATGGCGACTTTGATATTTATTAGCATCCCGTGCAAAAAAAAAAATTTTTTTTTTTACACGCTATGCTATTTTAACAAGCTAATAATAAGTGGGCTAAGGCTTATTTCTTTCCCCCCCCCCAAAACTGCACGTGACAGTTTTGTTATCCAGACTGGCTTTATTCAAATCTGTTTTACGGTTTTCCAAATCGTTACTTATTTTAAAGTGTAGGATAAGCGATACTTTATTACGCTGCCACGTTTCAATTCATACTTTTTCCTATTTACCACGTTTTCGACACTTAATCAAATATGCTGTTACTATTTATGAATATGTTCTTTCCTTCAAGGTCCTGATTATTTATATTATTCCATTTAAGTATTCCCACGTAGTACTATCATTCTCCATATTTAATAGTTACAATATTTACCCATTTTATTTTTCGAAAACATGTGTAGGTTCATTTGGTCACATCAACGATTTATTTTCGGCAGCTTCTGGTTGAATCGGCTGTGATAATAACTTCAAAATTTCATTTATTTCATGGTTATTTATATTCCTTCGACTCAATTTTTGATTGTTATTATGGATACTACGTCGAAGAATTTTTGGCTCCCAATCTTCAGACCGCTCGAATGTTACCGAACTGGTAACAGATTAGATACTTTTAGATTAATTTTATGACAGGCGATCCCGTATTCCGTTGATAAGTCGTTTTCTAGCTTTAGGTTTTTGTGATTTTTGTCCGCTTTACGCGGTGATAAGGACGACTTTGTTGTTAAGGATCTAGCTCAATAAATATAGTTAAATCAGTCGTTCTCATAACTCCTTAGTTGATATGGCCCGTGGTCTATTTGGAGCTATCTTTATTAAGTTCATTATCCTAACCATGACCGGATTCATTTAGCGGAGAGATCCTAGATAATTTTCCACTTTTCAGTTTTCCGCATTTAAGTGTACTTGCTCCCTTTTGTGTTTCCACGATAGGTTGAACCCTTCATAATGATCTTAGGCTGTCGAAGTATACACCATTTTCATAAATGGTTGGCTACTAAGTCCAACATATTTATCATCGTTAAACGGCGCACTTTATTAAAATATATGCAATTACAAGACAATACAAAATTTATAAAATTTTAAAATAAATCTTTTAAATTAAAAATTTTAATTTATCTAAACTAAGGAATAAAAGAATCGAACTTTCGACAGTTTGTGTGTAAAACAAACGCTCTACCAACTGAGCTAATCCCTTATAAAAATAAAAAAAAAAAATTTTTTTTTACCCTTTTAAGTAAAATGCTTATTTCTTGAAAAAATTTTATATAAATTATTTTTTTTAATTAAATAAAAAAATTAAACAATTTAAAAGTTTAATTTTCTTTTATAATTATTTTTAATCAGCCGCCCACGAGACGCACGCCGCATCGTAACACGCGGACGTCTCAAATAACTTTAAACTTATTTTAAATTAATACCTCCAACTTAGCTGATTATTAGAAATATTTTAGACTTTATAGACAATCTACACACCTTTTCCCTATTTATTTAAAATATTTTCAGATTACGATATAACAAATATTAATAATCATACGCAATTTATTGAAAATTTTTTAGTCGGGCGTGGACGTTTTTCTATATTCTAATGAAAACTACTTCTATTCTATATTAGTTTTAATTCAATAACAGTTTATTAAGACTTTTATTACTTGGCAATGAATCATATTTATCGAATAATAAGTGAAAGGGTAAAATAAATTTTGACCCGCCTTCATCCCATTATACTATTATTTCTACAATTTTTATAAATTTAATAAAAAAGTTTAATTTAAACTATCTTAAAACATATAAAAAAGAATAAACTTTTGTTATTAAATTAATCCCCCCCTGCATTCAAGTACAATATTATCCTCCGCAAAAAATATTTTTCGTCTGAACGTATTATTTTGTTTTAATCATCGGTATTAAAAATCCAAATTGTATAAATTTGTCTTAAAAATAATAAATTAACGGACAATTAAATTATTAATATAATAAAAATATGATGAATATAGCAGGAAAAATATTTTTTCATCTATGACGTAGTAATAGATGGAAGAAGATTTTTTCTATTATATCTTAATTTATTAATTATTTTTTAATAGATTATTTTTACAGGATAAAGCCGATTTTTTTAAGCCAAAAATTATCTATTATTAAATATTTTTTTTATTACTGATTAATAATACAAAAAATTTTCTTTGAATTTTAATAGCATTTTAATAGAAATAAATAATTTATTTAACTTTATTATACAAAATAAAACAAAATTTTTATTCTTAACATATTATTAATTATTTAAATAATTTAACTAATTTATTTATTTTTTTTTTTATTTTTATATTAGATGTTCTTTGATTCTTCTATTTTTTTTTGAACTAGTTTCTAAGAGTATTCTAGTTCTCATATATGTTTTTAACACTACTTTTATTTTTACTAGTTTTCCTATAGAGAAATATTTCTTTGATTAAAAAAATATATTATTTTCTTTTTTTTATTTCTCTATTATATTGTTTAAAGGTAATTTTCAATATAATTAATTTTTTACCCATTTCTATTAATAAAAAAAAAATTATTATGAATAACAAATTTCAAAATGATTCTTTTACTACCCTTTCTTCCAATGAAAAAACTATTAACAATTCTACAGTCTCAAATCAGATATCTGATAACGAAACAGATGAAAAATTTATAGACAATTCATCCATTGATTCTTCCACAACTCAAAAATCCCCCCATTGATATTATTATTTCAGAAGATAATTTTAATTCTAATAATATTGACAATAATCAATCTAATTCATATCATAATATTCCTTCATTTCTTTTTAATAACAGAGGTATAAGTCAAATAGCTAATTTTCTTTATCAAGTTGATGATGATTTATTAAAGAATTCTCTATTTTTAACAATTTAAATACTCATGTTATTAATTTTCATTATGATAAAAGTCTTAAACCTCACCTTTTAATCGGTCCTTTTCATAGTGATAATTCTATTTATGCTATGTTTTCTTTTAATTTAACAACATTACTTGATAAAAATAAAAAACATATGTATGCTTCTATATATAATAGTTCTAGAGTTGTCCCTATTGATGTTAAAAATATGATCAGTTGATTGATTAGAACTGAAACTTATATTTTAAATATAATTTATGTTGATACAAACTCACCTTTAACTGATAAATTTAAAAAACCTCACATATTAAGAAAAGAATTTAATATTCAAAATTTTACCTTTTCTTTCACTACAGCGGTTTATCATATTGATAATTTATTTACCTTAAAAGATCCTAATACTTTATTCTTCTTGAAAAATTTACGTAATACTCTATTTATTTTCGATTCCTCCGGTTCTAATGGTTGAAAAGATATTTCTACTAAAATTAAAAACAATTCTGGTCTTACTATTAGAGGTGGTTCTAAAAATATTAGATCTCTTATTTCACCTCTTCAATTTAGATTATGTCAAACTTTATTAGCTATGAATATTAAAGTTAATGATATTATTTCAGGGTTTTACAGCGATGAAGATAATAGATTTAATTCTTTAGATAAAAGTATATTTAATAATCCTAAAAAATCATATCATACAATTACCAATAATTCAAAATTCCATCAACGATGTTTTCCTTTAAATTCATATAATAGATCATGGTTTTATAATAAAAATCCAAAGAAAAATATTAGATTATTTTCTTCTGTTTCAGATGATATTTTAGATATATGTAAGAAAAACTCTAATCTAGACAGTTTATTTAATTCAGCCATATACGATAGACTAAATAATATTATTGAATCTGATAATAATAATTATGCTAAACAATTAAAAATAGAAGAAGAATTAATTAATTATAATAAAAATGCTTTTGATAAATTGAAAAATATCCTAATTTATTTTATGGAGATACAGGTCTTAAATTTTTAATAGATACTATTAAATTACTAGAAAATGATTTAGAAGATTGTAAAAAAGATTTAAGAATTTTTACAAAAATTTTTAAAGATGTTATATATGAATTAGATAATAGTACTATTGTTTCTATTGTATTAAGTACGGTAATTCCTTCTATTTATAAATATAGAGATTCTTCAGATTCAAATAAAATTATTAAATTATATCCTATTTATAAAAAAATTGGTTCTAAATTAGTATATTGTTATATAGAAAAAATGTATGATAAATATAAAAATCATGTTAAATCTTTTTCAACCCCCTTTAAATTTAATATTAATATTGATAAAACTCCTTCTGAGTTAGAATTCGATATAAATACTAAATTAGGATATACTATTGATGAAAATTATGTTTGTATAGGTTTAGATAAAAAAATATCAATACCTGAAAAACCTAATTTTAAATTTGATTATGATATTAAAGAATGTGTATTAAATTCTAAATATTTAATCGGATAAAAAAATTATTAAGTTAATTTTTTGAACCAAGTGTTTTAAAAAAAACACTTGGTTTTTTTTCATTATAAGTATGATATATGATATATAGGAATTACATGATTATAGGAAAAAAAACCATCAGTTAACTGATGGCTAAAAACTTAATAAAATAAGTTTATTTAATTATTGGATATAACATCCATAATCTGCAAGAATATTTTCAATTTGATTTATATAAAAAATATTTTCTTCAATCAATAGTCTAACATAATTTTCAAATTGAAGTGTGGCTTGTTCAGCCTCATATTCTTTTAAATTAGAAAAAGAACTTTTTCAAACAAAATTTTTATATCAAGTATTAAATCTAAATGGTTTACAAATTCCATGATGGAATTTAATAGGTTCAGGATTAACACCTATTTTTTTTATTAATTATTAACCTAATATTATATGTTTTAATTTTATTAGGATAATATTTATAATATTTTATAAAATGTAAAGGAAATATAAAGAATTCTGTATAATATAATATTTATAATATAACAAAAATTAAAGAAAAAAAACATGAAAATGAAAAGAAATCTTTAAAATTTGAATAGTAATAAAATTTATGATTATTAAAAATCGATGATATATTATATATAAAAAAATTATTTTGATATGAATTAAAAATTATCGTTTTTTTTTATCTTCTTTATATAAAATTAAATCTAAAGGTTTTTTATAAATTTTATTAGAAATACAAACTAAATTATAACATATAATATCTAATTTATTATTAATAATATCTAAAGAGTTATTTTCAAGATTATAATTAGTAATATATTTTTGAACCTCGTTATCAATAACAATTAAAGGTTTAGTATCTATTAAAACACCATTTTTATAAATAGGAATACGTTAATTATTAAACCCTGTAATTTTTATAGGTTTATTTTCATAGCTAATGGATTGATCTTTAAAATTTCTAATAAATCTCATTTCGTTCTTTGTTACAGAAAAACCTTTAGATAAATTAAGGTATTCTTCGAAAGATAAAGAACCTGTTTTAATACCTTTACTTTTCTTAATTTCTTTTAACTTACCTGATGAATCTATTTTTCTACAATAATAAACTTTAGGAAGAGGAAAACAAGCAAAATCAGCTTCAAATTAAAGTTTAAATAGACCAATTAAAGCACCAACTAATTCTTCTGGAAGAGAACCTTTAATTCATAAAGAATCTGTATCAGAATAATATTCTAAAAAAACAAATAATGATATTCATGTAAATTCTACTATAAGCTGTGATAGCAACAGCAACAGGAAGAGATTGTTCAATATCACCTCTATAAAATTTATCTTTATTAATAATTTGTGTTAGATCATCAATAACATCAAAGTTATCATATTTTAATTTACGTTTAAATTCGACAAACATGATGTTATCTGTTATAAAAGTATCGTTTATAATTTCATAATTAAGAGCTAAATCATTATAATCCTCTTTTTTAATAGCTTGAGTAATAGTACCTTCAATTTTCATACCCAATCTACCAAAAGGACTATTTAAAATTAGTTTAGAAGTCGGTCTATCAATTCTAGATGAAGTATTAACCCCTGCTTTTATATCATAATATTTATGAATAAAATCATTAAAAAGGCCTTCTTCTTTAGTAAATTTATAACCATGTTTTACATAAATTTTATAACCATGGTTATCTCTAACATATTTTAATTCTTCAGAAAAATATCATCCCTCTCAACATCCGATAGGGTTTATTAATGAACCATTATCACATTTAAAAGGAAGAGGAGGATATTTTAAATTAATATAATCACCATTAGAATTAATAGGAGTTGAAAATTTAGCATAGACAACACCAAAATAGTTGTCAAGATTTGTATCATTAGACATTTTAGCTTGACCGCCTGGAAGAGGATTAAGCATAGCAAAAGGATAAAGACTATTAACATCATAACATTTTATATTTTCACCAAAAGGTGTAAAAGAATCAACTCTCCCTCCGATATAAGCATTCCTAATATCTTTGTGAGGTTGACCATTTATTTGAAATAGTTTATCTAAAGGAAGATAATTAGCTTTAATAATTTTGAAACTTAAAGAACTAATTGTTGAAACTTTAGTAACATCAATTCTCTCACCGTTATAAATAATATTTGCGAATTTTTCTAATATTTGATAAGTACAATGAAGATCATTAATTAAATATTTAAAAGTCTCATCTTTTAAATTTCAATTTTCTTTAGGAATAGAATTATAATCATCGATTGAAACATTATTATCATCATTTGAATAAAATTTAAAATCAGGTTTATCACCAATATAATTTAAATTATCTTCATTAGGAAAAGAATAAGGAAATAAAGATTTTTTTTGTTTCAACATTATAAGTTTTACCTAAATATTTTAAAGAACCTTGAAGAAGAAGTAAACTATCTTTAAAATTCATTTTATATGTTTTACCATCTTCATTATATTTAACATTTAATGAAAGAATAAGTCTATCTTTATATTTAGCATTAACATTGAAATTTTCAAATAAAATTTTATTAATAAAAAAACTATCAAATTTAGATAAATTATGAACATAAACAACCCCAGGATTAATTTTAATTAAATCTTTGAAACATTTAATAAACATTTCATCTACAGAAGAAAAATCAGTAATATAATATAAACATGATTTAGATTTTTTAACTTTTTGTTTATTATTTAAATAAGAAGATCAACCACAAGCAAAAGGAATGAATAAATTATTTTTATTAATGAAACATTCGATATCAAAAACAGAGATTTTTTCATTTTTATAAGGATCTCTAAAAGCTTGTTTTAAAGACTTTGATTTAATAGTTTTTCTGAATATAAAACAAGAGATGAGTTTTTATCTAAATAATAATAAACATTTAATGATTGCATAAATCTTTCGAAAATATTAGAATTTGAAATAATATCTTTATATGAAATAAAAATATTATCTTTAAAATAACAATCAACATCTCTATTGATAATATTATTTTTAGAAGAATATTTAACAATATATTTAATATCAGGATTTTTATGATTAATAAAAATTTTATTACCACTTGAATCAAAACCATCGAAAATACCATATTTATCGATATTGTGAGTAGTAGGGATATTTTCAGGCATAATCAAAGTAAATCTATTAGTCTTTGAAAAGACTTTAGTATTTGGTTTTAAATTTCTTAAATTAACTTTTTTAACATCAATATCATTAAAAGAAATTATTCTATATCTAATAACGTAATAGATTTTCTTCATATCAATATCATTTGTTTTTTCTTTATCTAAACCATCAGTTCAATATCTATTAAGATAGTTATTAACATATGGATTATTAATAAGGTTGAAAATAATTTCTGGTGAAGTGTCTGATGTAATGTCAAATTGAGGACAAATTGAAATGTATTTATATTCAGGATCAGTATAATGATTAATAATAATAGGAAGGAAAGCATATACAGTGTAAGGTTTAATTCTAGTAAGTATTCAATTTTGAATTATTGAAACAGAAAGATCGGAAACGGAACATAAGGTTTCATATTGCATATCATCATAAGTTCAGGAAATAGGTTTATCTAATAAAGAGTCATAACAACTTTTTTAGGGTCTAAACCTAATTTTTGGAAAATAGAAAAACTAAGAGAATATGTAGAAAAACCTGCTATTCATTGGGGGGATATAGTATTAAGGTATTTGAATTATTGGGGTGATCAAAGTATCTATACCCCTTTTATTCTTTTTTTTATTCTTATTTTTTATTGATTTTTATCAATTTCGTGGTCTGAAATTTGATTTTTTATTTTTGAAACACTCCCTATTGAGATGAAAAAACATAAAATTCATCTTATATTTTTATATTTTTATTATTAGGATTTATTTTAATAATTTAAGTATCTTTATTTAACCCTCAGAGTAGTTAAATATTTAGTTTATATTAATATCTTTACTCTTCTTTAAAAACCTACTATAATTTAAAATACATGAATAACAATAACAATAACAATAACAATTTACTGAACGTTTCTGCTGGTACTGACATTAAGAACAAAAATTTGATTGGAGTTTCTGAGGTTAATAACGTAAACAATTCTAATGATCTGCTGAACGTTTCGAGCGATAATAATAACAATAATAACAATAATAACAATAATCATCGACGGTTTAATCTTTTGGATGGGCTTAATATAAAAACAACGAATAATGATTTTAAGTGTTTGATTAAAAATACTCAACCTGTTACACAAGAAATGATGGACAAATTATTGTTATTATTTATGGAGGAATTGGCTTTATATGATGATAATTTAAATACTAAATATTCTAAATTTATTAACATGGATATTAATGATCTTTTAAATTATACAACTTATGATGAATTGGATTTTTTATATGCTGTTATATATTTGATTAAAAATAAATTATTTAATTTAGATGATTTTGATTCCTTTTTTGATTCATTTTTAAATCATATACAGGTTAAAGATTTTTCGATTAAACGACTTTTAACTATTTTAGAGGATTCTACTTCTAAATCATTATTAATTAAAACTGATTTTAATAGATTGGCTAAAATAAAAAATTTTGTTAATTTTTCTTACAAAGATTATATTAAATTTTATAATAAAATTAAAAAAAATGAAAGTAAGAAATTAGTTAGTAATTGAGTTGATTTTGTATATCCTATTCCTAATAAAGCTATTTACAAAACTACTTTAATTAATTTTGCCGTAAATATGTTTTGAAAAAAAGTTGTTATTCCTAATAAGCTAGATAAATTTGGTGTTTTCTTTAAGGTTCAATATAGTGACAATGAGTTTAGAAATATTACTCATTTATTAATCAAAGGTAAATCAGATGAGGATCGTTTAGATTTAATTAATTCTATCATATATTTATGAGATAAAAGGACTGCTTGATATAAAGAAAGATATCTTCAAAACTTTATTTTTGTTTATAAAAAACTTTTACCTGATACTATTACTACATCATTAAAAGATTTTAAAATTGATGATGATGATGATGATAATAAAATTGAGACTTTTTCTTATTCAGGATTCGATTTACCTAATACACCTGATTTTACAAAATGATATAATAAAAATAATATTTTATTTACATCAGATTTTTCAACAGCACAATTTATTGTTACTTCTAATAAAAGGAATTATAATTATATGATTGAGATAAAAGATAAACATACAATAGTTAATGTTTACGCTTATAATAAGGATAAGCCTATTTTATCATTTGAAGATCACATCGAGGATACTTCAGATCTTTCAACATTTAAAAGGATTATCGGTGAAAATGAATATTATTATAAAGATGGAAAATTATTATATAAAAATATAAAAAATCAAGTTGATTTTCTTAAACCTTTATTTAAAGATTTATATAGAAGTAAAAATATAATTACAATGGATTTAGAAACAAGAAAAAAGAAAAATGGTGATTTAGAGGTTATATGCTTATGTATATATGATGGAAAAGAAAAAACTTCATTTTCTATAGATGATTATCCTAATTCACATGAAATGATGAAAGCAGGAATTCGTTCTATAATGAAAAGAAAGTATTTTGGCTATAAGGTATATTTACATAATTTTTCTAGATTTGATGGAACATTTTTAATGAAAATACTTACGGAATTAGGTAAAATAAACAAATATAACTTCATAATAAGGGATAAAAAATTAATTAAAATTCCATTTAATTTTGCTACGGTTGATAGTGAAAAAAAAAATAAGAGAAGTGATGGTACTATATATTTTTATGATTCCTATTTAATTCTTATAGGTAGCCTTAAAAAATTAGGTATTTCATTTAATGTCGAGAATAAAGGTATCTTTCCTCATTTATTTGTTGATGATTTTCCTTTAAATTATGAAGGTGAAGTTCCAGATTTTAAATATTTTATTGATGTAGAATATGAAACATATCTAGAGTATAAACAAAAATTTAATGGTAATTGAAATTTAAAAAAAGAATTAATAAATTATTGTTTTCAAGATGTAACTACACTTTATCAGATAATAATGGTATTTTCGAAAGAAATTTTCAATTTATTTAAAATAGATATTACTAAATATCCTACTCTATCCTCAATAGCCTTTGCTATTTATAGATCAAATTTTATGAATAGTGATGAAACAGAATATATTCCTTTAATTTTAGGAAATATGTATGTTGATATGAAAAAATCATATCATGGAGGATATGCAGAGGTGTATAAACCATTTTCAAAAAATGTTTATAGTTATGATATAGTTTCTTTATATCCTAGTGTTATGAAAAATTGTCCAATGCCTATAGGTAATCCAACTTTTATAGAAGGTGAAAATTTAAATTTAGATAATTTATTTGGATTTTTATATGCAGAAATTGAAACCCCAGAAGATTTAAATATTCCAATTCTTCAAGTAAAACATAAAGAATCAATATTGACACCTATAGGAATTTGATCTGATTGATATTTTTCAGAGGAATTAAAGAATGCCAAAAAGTTTGGATATAAAATAAAAATTAAAAAAGGGTGATTATTTGATAAAGGGTTTCTTTTCAATGATTACATAGATATTTTATTTCAAATGAAAAATAACTCAGATAAATCCGATCCTAAATATACTATTTCAAAATTATTGATGAATAGTTTATATGGTCGATTTGGTATGAGCCCTGACATTGAAAATCATGAAGTAATAAATAAATTAGATGAGAATGATTATCTTTTAAATAAAAATATAATAATAAAAGATATTATAGACTTTCAAAACGGGAACGAAATGCTGTCATATAATAAAAAAAATAATAGTGATTATATAAGAAAATTAAATATATCTGTCCCCATAGCTTCAGCGATTGCAGCCAATTCCCGTATTAGAATGACTTATTTTTTAATTAAATATATTCATTATATATTATATGTTGACACTGATGGAATAAAATCAAATCTTAAGTTAGATGAATTAGATATAGGATTAGATCTGGGATGTATGAAATATGAACATTTTTTTGATGAATTTATTGCAATAGCTCCAAAAGCATATGGTGCTCTTTTTAAAGATAAAAGTGAAATAGTAATGCTTAAGGGATATAAAAATCCTCTTTCTTATCATGAATTGTCTGATCTATTAAATAAAAACTATAAATTAGAATTACATCAAGATAAATGATATAGATACTTAGATTTAGGTTATATTAATATTAAAGATGAAATTTATACATTAACGATAAATGAAAATAAACGTCAAATAATATATAAAAACGATATTTTTACAGATACTAAACCTTATTTGTTTATTGATAATCAAATAATCCCTAGAAATACTTACTCATTTAATAACTTTATAATGTACAATTACATTGAACCAATAACTATATTAAATATTTCTCAAAGATTAGAATATTATTGTGAAATGATTCAACTTTTAAAATTAGAAATATATAATAATTTAAACATAGTATTATATGAAAATAAATTTAGTTTAATAAAAATAAGCTCTTTTGATAAAATTAATGATAATAATTTAGATAAATCATTAGATAAAACATATGATAATATAAAAAATATTTCATCTATTATTATTTTAGATATAAATAAAAAGTTAGTTAAAAAATGTTCTACTCAATTAGAAGCTGCTAAATTTATAGGTGTTACTGAAAGAACTTTAAAACGTAGTTATTTAAATAAAGATAAGTTATATAAAAATAAATTTTATTTTGTTATCGATGATTCTTGTGATATTTCTGCTGATTCTTCTATTGTTATTTCAAAGGTTACTAATATTCCTCAAATTAATAAACCTAATGCTCATCCTATTTTAATTTTAGATAAAAATCGTAATATTATAAAAGCTTTTGATAGTATTAGAGAGGCAGCTCGAAATTTTGTTGATACTAGTGAATCAAGTATTAGACAAACTTATTTAGATAAAGATAAATTATTTAAAAATAAATATTATGTTATTAGAGATATTAATAAAAGAACATTTTAAATTAGTAATTAAACTTAGTTTTGTAAAAATTAAGTATAAATGAAGAATGTATTAATAATTTATTAATATAAAGTTGAAATTAATGATTATTAAATTATTAAAGGTGGTAACTTAGGTTGTTCTTTGGTTAGTTTTACTTTGGATTATCTTTCAAATTTAACAGATAACTGTTAATTTTATTAAATTTTAATATTAAATATTTTGATAATTTTTTACTATAAATTTTTTATTAATTTATGATCTACATTCATCCTTTTGTTGATGTTTAAATAATTTCTTGTTTTATTAAAATAAACTTATTCAGTTAAGAATTTAACCCACCTTACGATCAATGAGGTGGTTTTTAAGAGTATGACCAATCTTATAGAGATCAAATTATTATTTTTATTTAATATATTATAAATTAATACAGAATTATATTAGTCTATAATATTATAAAAAAAATCCACTTATAAAGTTTTATAAGTGGATTCAAAACAAAATGACTAATTAATCATTTGGTTATTATTTAACTGGAACAACAGCAGTTGGTTGAAAGATGTTATCAAAAGTATCAAGAATTGCATTTTCATTTCTTCCCCCCCTTGATATTTAAACTCCTCTATCATATTAAAAATTCCAGGTGTTACAGAACCAGGATGTATTATTAAATCATTTCCAGTATTAAAACGATCTAATAAATATATTGCTGCAGTTAATCCTAAAGTAATACCAATTGTTACACATCCAATTCTAATTATTATAATATTTTATTTGATTTTATTCAACTTTTCGTTGTTATTTCTTTTGATATTTCAACATAATTCTCAGGATATTCTTCTATTATTGTAACTTCTATATCTTTAATGTTATTGAAAATTAAATATTCTTTTGAGAATTCTTCATTAAGATACATTAAAATTAACTCCTATTAACCTATTATTAATAAAATAATTATAGTATAATTTTTATCATTAACATATTATATATTTTGATTCTTTAATTTTTTCTAACTCTAGTTTACCCATTTTAGGTAATGGTGGTAAATATAATTTTTCATCTTTACCTGATTCTTTTTCTATTAAAATATATTTTAATCTTTTTTCTTTATGAATTTTTATAGCGGATTCTATATCCTTTAAAAATTTTTTATGAAATTCTTTTAAAAAAGTATTATCAATATATAATAATATAAATTCTTTTCTAACCGTACACCCTAAATCTAACATATTATTAGGATGTGTTCCAAAACAATCATGAATACCTAAAATATTTATGTCACTATTTATATAATGATTAATAATATTCATTAAATGAGATGCATCAAAAGAATGAATAATATTAGGAATTATAGCATTTCTTTGATCACTAATACATAATATATTTTCATCCATTTTTCTAATAACTCTTGTACGTTTTATTTTTAAAAAGTTTATAGATAATTTACTTATATGTGATTTTAAATAATATTGAGTTATTCTTAATCCTGAAGGTGTTTTTCAAGATATAGGTAAGTTTAATTTAGATAAAATATTTGCTATAGATTTTAAATAAATATAAATTTCATTTAAAGAAGGATATTCTGTAAATATATTATCGTTAACTATTTGTGCTATTTTCATTAATTCCGAATTATCTAGTTTTATAAAATCATTATTTATAGTTGGAACAAAATATACTGTTTTTTCACTAATATAATCTTTACCTTTATTATTTTTTCTTAAAACT
Source organism: Arthrobotrys conoides (assembly GCA_036971725.1). Lineage (NCBI taxonomy): Eukaryota > Fungi > Ascomycota > Orbiliomycetes > Orbiliales > Orbiliaceae > Arthrobotrys > Arthrobotrys conoides. The sequence continues at coordinate 74,643 of JAVHJM010000016.1, read as the reverse complement.
TTTATACTTTCAGTTTCAAATTTACCACTAAGTTGTTCTTTCATACCAAAAGTTGTAACATTATAAGTTTTAGTCATTATTAATGATTTAAACTCTTTTCTAGATAATTTTACTAAAGCTAAATTAGCAAATTTATAAGGATTTTCAATACCGTAAGAATTTATTGCCTTATTTAAAACAGGTACTAATGATAAATAAATATCTTTTCGTTCATTACTATTAGTTAAATTTACTTGTTCACCTATCTTATGATCTAACAATAATCCAGAAAAATGTTGAATACCAGAACATGTAGCATCCAAAAAAATAGGTATTCTTATTATATAGTTTGAATCTTTTAAAAAATTTCTAAAATTTAAACAAAAAGATGAAAATAAAAATGGTGAATCGGCTTTTAATATAAAATTTTTATCCATATTTTTTATATTTTCAATATTTTTATCTATTCAATCCAATCGTTCTTCAAAAGATAATTTATCTAATCCATAACAATTTGCCCCGTATATTTTAAAATATTCTAAACCTTTTTCATTTAATTTTTCCCCTTTATCAAATTCTAATAAAGCTGAAGATAAATCATTAGCTTGATAATTTAAATATGAAGATTGTACATATAGACGACCTCTTCAATCAGCTTTATGTAATAAATAAAAAGGTATATTTAAATAAACATTAGCCAACTCCATAGAAGTTATTACATTGATAAAGTTATCAGGTTCTTTAGTTTTTACATACTCTAATAAAAATTTACCTTCATTATTTAAATAATTAAATAAAAGTTTATTAATTATGAATTTAATACTATTTAAATAATTAATACAATTATAAATAATACCTTTTTCTTCAACTTGATGTTTATGAAATGTAGATCCTGTAATAATTTTATCTTTTTTTAAACTATTTATTAAATATCCACCATACTTATTTTCACCTCATTTAGCTGGAGGATAAATCATCGGTAAATTATGAGGATGAATAATTATATTATCTACAATATTTTGAGTATATTTTTCATTTATTTTGATATAATACATACTTGATTCTTCATCCAAATATTCATAAAATAAATTATCAATATCATCCGTTGTGACTAGTAATCTTATAAAAAAATCACCTAATTTCATAACATTTTCTTTATTCATATTATTTGAAATTATAAAATCTGAATAGTTGACTTTGTTGTAGAGGTATTCTTGATTTATAAATAAATACCATAATATTTGTTTTCCAATTATTTCAGATAAATTAGTAAAACTATTATTTTTATATAACGTAAGTAACATACTAAATGTTAAATATATAAATGTTATATCAACCATTTTATCATAGAGTTTAGGAAATCTCCTTTTTAAATAGCCTTTTTGATTATGAATTTTAAGTCTATCTAAAATTTCTTCAAATATTTTATCATCTTTTCTTAATATATTAATTCCATTCATTTTATCTTTTAATATATTTAATCATGAATTCTCTAATTTTTCTTGTAAAATTTTTAATTTAATATTATCATTAATATCAACATTGTCAATCATATCTCTAACAGTTGAAAGATAAAAAGAAATATGTTTTGGTATAATATCTAAATTTTTTTTTATAATGTTAGAATCTTGTAATCTCGAAGAAGTATGATATTCTTTTTTAATTATATTAGAAAACTCTAAATCAATGTTTTTATAATTATGATGAGTTATTAATGTATGATATGACATTTTATTAAATGAAAGACTTTTTTTTATTCTAAGATTATCTATTTTATTTAATGGATTAACCCTTGTATATGATTTATGCATATAGTTAAAACTAATACTAATAAGATTTTTATCAAAACCTAATGCACTTAAAAACAATGATAAATTAAAATGTAAAGGAGATAAAATATGCTTTTTTGTTTCACTTCCAGTTACTATTTTTATATCTAACCATTTAAGTTTATTAAGAAAAAGATTATTAACTATATCATATACTGTCAATTTTTCGAAAATAAAAACAGTTGAATCCAACTTACTAAAAAGAATATTTAATCCATTATAATCATTTTCAGTAAAGATATAATTAATATCATAAACATAAACAGAAACATCACTATTATAATCAGGTCAACGGTGTTGCTCAAATTTATGTATAAATCCAGAATAAATATAAACAATATTTTTTATTCCGGAATTAAACAATCTATCACGTATAGAAAAATGGTTAATTAAAGGTAAAATATTATAAGGTTCTTTATCATAAAAAAAGGTAGATAAAAATAATTTATATTTTAAATCAGATTTTTTAACTTTAAAATTTTCTAAATTAAATTTATCTTCCTTAATTAATATATTAATCTCATCATGAAAAGACGTATTATCAAAAGCAAACATAGTAAATATAGATTTAGGTATATTATTACGTTTTATTTTATCAAATACAACACCTCTTTTAAGAGTACTTTTCATTGTTATATCACTTAATAAAAATTTAAATTTATTTTGTTTATCTATATCATTTTCAAACAAATACTCCTGAGAATTCTTATTATTCTTATTATTATTCTTATTATTATTATTATTATTATTATTATTATTATTATTATTATTATTATTATTATTATTATTATTATTATTTATGTTAACTCTTTCATTAACATTTTCAATATCATTAGAATCATGTTTCAAATTATTATCTGAATTATTAATAGAATTATTATCTAAATTATCTGTATTCATAATTTTATTACTAAGATTATTATCGTTACAATTTTTTAAATTATTACCTAAAGAATTATTTGAAACATCAAAACTTTCGTTCTGTAAGTTGATTCGGTTATAGATGTAATACACAAAAATATTTATGGACGCCTATCTCATGTAATTTTGTGAGTTCTAAATGCAGAGACAGAACCGGATTTTTTACTTAATTTTTACTATTTTATATTGGTTTTTATATTGATTCTGCTTTTACTTACACTTAATATTTTGTATCATCTATATGATTAATAAAACTAAGAGCATTATTTTTCATAAAAATTAACCATACATGGCTCTTATTATTTTTATACATTTTACAATATGATTTTTAAAAAATATCCGATCTTATTGGATAAAATTAACGTAAATGGAGATATTATTGACGATATTTCTAACTTGAAACTGCAGTACCAGAATAAAAAAGAAAAAATTATTGATTCGGATAATAGTAAAATAGATATTAATAATAATAGTGTTTCTCATACAAATGATATTAATATTACAAATAATTCTGAAAATTTGAATGATAATATAAGTTCTATATCTTTAACAGATGATAATATATATAAATCAAATAAAGATTTTAACATAAATAATTACAATAAAGATTTATTGATAAATGCTTTTAATTCATGGTTTGGTGTTCATATTAATGATTTAAATTTAGATGAAAAAATAAAACAACAGTTAATTGATATTTTTAGTTATTCTAATTATGGTGTTACTTTTATGGCTTTTAAATATAATAGAAGTAAAAATAATTATGGTGATACTAAACTTTTTCATTGTAAGTTTATATCTTTAAATAATTTTTTATTTGAAAATAATATTGATAGAATTAATAATTATTTATGTCATCATGGGAAATTTACTATGAGAATTGTTAATGTTTACAGTGATATAGCACCAACTAAAATCTATGATCGTATTTTTGAAATAGATCTTATAGATGGAGAAAGAAGAGGAATACATATTATAAAATATAATTTATGTATACATGATCTTTTTGATGAAAATATAGATTTTGCTAATGAATATATGGATAATATTTCTGATACTATTTTTTGTTTTCATCATTTTAATATTGATTATATAAAATTATTATTATTTTTTAGGGGTATTTCTATTAGTGGTGGTGGATCAAATTCATATTCTATTGTTTATTCACCTTTAGAGAGTAATTTTCATATTTTTACAGGTGCTTTAGGTGTTAAACATTCTGATATATCTTGATTTTTTAATGATTTTAACAAAAGAAAACAATATAAAAATTCGATTAATTTTAGAGAAATTCTTAATATATTAAAAAAACATAAAAATATAAATTTAATTGATTTTGATAAACGTAACAGATCGAAAAAATTTAAAGGTTTTTATCATACTACCACAAAAAATATTAATAAATTAACTCCTTATTTTAAAAATTATTATATTAATAAAACTTTATTTTCTAATAATTTAAATATATTAAAGACATTATCTAATAGAAGATTATATTCAACTATATCAAAAAATAATTTAGAATCTTATGAAAATGATGATGATTTAAATTTACAAGAAAATTTTAATAATAAATTACCTAAACAATTTAAAAATTTAAATTCTGATCTAAATATGTTTAATGAACTAAAAAAAATTATAGAGAATAAGCCTATAAATAATGAAACACAATTAGAAATAGAAAATTATTTATATAATCAAGGTATTATTAAAATTGAAAAAAATTCATCTAATTTAATTATTAATTATGATATTTTTAATAAAAAGCTTAAAGAATTCCTTATTGAAAAAGAAGAAAATTTAATTAATAGAATAAATCAATTTAAAGAAACAGAAATTATTCATAAAAAAAGAATATCGGAAAATGATTTAAGGAATAATTTAGCATTAGAAATGTTTAAATATATAAGAAATGATGAGATTTTAACTATTTTATATGGAAGATTAATTAGAATTTTAAGTATTGATAATTCTATAAATAACAGTATAGTATTATATGGTGATATAGGAAAAGAATTAATTTGTTTATTTTTCTATAAATTATATAAAAAAGAGAAGAAAACAAAAGGATATCTTTATATGTCTGATTGAAGAAATGAATATAAAGATATTATAAATAAATATAGCGATAATACATTTATTCATAATTTAGGTAGTTTGACTATAGAATGAATGAAAAGTGAAAATTTAGTTATAGATAAATTAGAAAAAAGTTTAATAGAAAAAGAACAAAAATATATAATATATCCTACTGAAGAACTAAAAAATACTTTAGATGGTAGTCCAATACTTCCTTTACCATTTAAATTACCTATGATAGTTAAACCTAAACCTTACTTTGTAGAATATGTTAATAACTCTAGAGTTGAAAGAGTAGGTGGTTATTTATTAAATGATGAAAAAAATTATAATGAGCTAATTATTTCAAAATGGAATATAGAAAAACAGTCACAGATCAAAAATAATAATATAATATATAATAGTATTAATAATTTAGCAAATGTAGGATATAAAATTAATAAAGATGTTTTAAATTTTATTGAATCAAATATTTTAAAATATGAATTTATAACACATAATTATGAGCATCCTTTACTTAAAAAATTTAATGACACAGGAAAATTATATAAGTTTGAAAAAAAAGAATTAAATAGTTTTTTATCAAAAAAATTTGTTCAAGATAATATTATGGGAATTGCTAGAATATTTGAAAATATTCATGAATTTTTTATACCTTTAAGAATTGATTATAGAGGACGAATTTATTGTAACTGTGATTACTTTAATTATCAATCTACAGAATTAGCTAAATCATTATTGTTATTTAGTAAAGGAGAAAAAGTAGCTAAATCTGATCAAATTAGTATTGATTATTTAAAAATATATGGTGCAAATTGTTTTGGATTAAATAAATTATCTTTTGATGAGAGAAAAAAATGAGTAGAAGATAACGAATATAAAATAAAAAATTTTAAAGATTTTGATTTAATTTCTAAAGCAGAAGAAAAATTTTTATTTACTGCTTTTTGTTTTGAGTATAATAAATATTTAAATAGTCTAGAAAATGATAGTTTTTATTTTGAAACTTTTTTACCTATTCAATTAGATGCTAGTTGTAATGGTTATCAACATCTTTCAATGTTGAGTTTAGATCTTGAATTAGCTAAACATTTAAATTTAACAAAATCTGATAATGAAAAAATGCCTGATGATTTTTATAGTTTTATAACTAAATTAATTAAGGATTATATAAGCAAATTGTTAGAAACTAAGAATAAGGATGAAAATTATATAAATAGTTTAAAAAGATTAAATTTACTTAACATGCAAAGAAAATTAGTAAAAAAGACTATTATGACTATTCCATATAATGCTAGTAATTACAAAATACTTGAACAATTAAAAGAAAGTTTTTCTATTAATCAAGAATTAAGTAGATTTAAAAAAGAAGGTTTTGAGGATGAAAATAATATTACTGAAGTTTGATACAAATCTAATGAAAGTGATATTAATCTAAAAAATGAAGATTTTAAATTATTCTGTGATATTATTTTTCATGTTTTACATAAACATTTTAATAATTTAAAAGTATTAATAGATTATTTTAAAAAAATTGCTGATATATTATCTGAATTACAATTACATATCCCATGAGTTTTACCTTCAGGACTTAAAATTAGTCAAAGTTATTTAAATACCAAAGATAGTAGAATTAAACCATTTAGTTATTCTAAAAAAACTTTTATTATAAAAAAAATTATTACTAGAGAAGATGTGAAAAATAAAAAAATAAAAAGTATATTTAATAAGAATAAACAAATTAGATCATTTATGCCTAATTTAATTCATTCTTTAGATGCAGCTTCTCTTACATTATTAATTGATAAATTTTTTAAATTAGATGATGGTATTAAAAGTATTTATTCTATCCATGATTGTTTTGGTATGACATGTAATAATGTTGTAAATGTAATAAATTTATTAAAATTAGCTTACATAAGTCTTTATGGGAATAAGGGTTATTTAAGAGAGTTAGATGATATGATAAAAAGTCATATAGAAAAATCTATTGGTAAAGATTTTAATAAAGAAACATTAATAATTACAATTCTAAAAAATGATATTGAAAAGTATTTAGAATATCCTAATTTAGATAAATTATTTAAAGATAATAATTTCAATATAAATGAAATTAATGAAAGTTTTTATATTATTAATTAAATAATGAAAAATTATACTATAATTATTAATAATATCAGTAATATTTTACTAGAACACCTTTTTATGTGTCTTCAAATTTTATATTTTTACAATTATTTAGTTGTAAAGAATTTTATGTGTACTCAATTGACTTATGATTTCTGCAACACTTTAGAAATACACAACTTGTGTAGATTTTTATATTTCCTTTATTTAAAATTCTCATTGCCTTGATTAAGCAAATTTTCTAAAAATATATATTCTATGAACAAAAAAACTATAAAGATAATCTAAAATATAAGACACTTCGAGATGCTTATTTACATTTAATAAAACTTATTATTCATCAAGATATATTATAAATTGGTTAATGATTGATCATTATGGATTAGTAACACCTAAAACTTTATCATCGAGAGGTGAAGATCTTTTTGATTTGGGAAGACAACATAATGCATTACTAATATATAATTCTTAAATATAATAGTTACGTATTATCTTATTATCATAAAATTTATCTATTTTTCTATCCTTTTTCTTTACTTTCTTGCATATTTCACGTTATAATTCTACTATTATGAAAAGATACTTTTCATATTTAATTTTTACATAATATTAAAATTCAACCAACTGCTGTTGTTTTCTGTTAATAATAAACAAATAATTATTCATTTGTTTTAATCAACCCACTTTATAAAAAACTTTATAAGGTGGGTTTTTTTTATTAATAAAAATATTATATAGTAGTAATATAAATTATTTTCTTACTTTAAATTTTATATAATTCTGTAAATTATAATGTTAATATTTATTTAAAACTTTTGATATATAAGCTTCGTCATCGTTATTGTTGTATTAATAATAATTTAATTGATATATGTAAAAAAAACCACCTCATGATACATACATGAAGTGGGTAAAAAAACTTAATTTAATAAGTTTATTATTTTTGCTAGTAACGCTGAGTGTTAGTGGAAACATCAACAAAGGATGAATAAGGAAATTTTTATTATTACAAAAGAATTGAAAATTTTATCTATACTCTTTCAATAATCATAGGTTGTGTTAATATACAACCTTTATAGTAATGTAATTTATTAATATTCTCTAATATTTCATCAATATTTAAATTATAATTCTTGTAAATATGATACTCTGTATGAGGACCTATAATAGAAAATTCAGGTATTACTCTATCTTTATCAGAAAATTTAATACTTTCTAAATTAAAACGTCATTTATCAAATATAGGAATTTTTATTAAATATTTAATTGGTTTATCATAGGATTTTGAAAGGTTTTTACTAATAGTTATTTCATCTAAATAACTATCATTTCAAGAGTAATATCGAATAGAAACATTTTTTTCAATAACATTGATTTTAGGTTTAAACTTATCAATTAAAGATAATTCTAAAATTTTAATAGTTAAATCAGTAATATATTTTAATATGATTCATTCACCTTTACTTAAATTATAGTCTGGATGTAATAGTTGAAATTTACTTAAATAATTGGTGGAAAAATATATAGGAACTATATTAAATTGTAATTCATTGTTATGAAGAATTTCAGATTCTATAAAATAATCTAAAATACTAGAAGGGTAAAATTTTGGAGAAGGATTATGTTTACCATAATTTTCTGATGATAAATCTAAATTATACAAAGTCCAATATATTATATTTTCAATGTTAGAATTATGTGTTTTAACTCTATCTAAAATATTAATTGAAGAACCTATATAGTAATATAAATTATTATAAAAATTTATAACATAACAACAACACAAAGTGTTCATATATATTTTAAAATCAGAAGTATATTTTGTTTTAAATTTTAGTTTATAATAATCAGTATTAAAATTCCATAATGAATCATTTACTAATTTACCTGATTTAATAATACTTTTGTCTATAGTATTTTTTATTTTAAGTTGTTTTACTTTTTTTTTATTTAGGATTTTTTCTAATTTACAACGTTTTTTTAATTTATTGAAATAGAATCTTGAATATAAAAAAGCATATTCAAAAGATAAAAATGAATGATAATTATTTAAATCATCACGAGTAATATTATTTATAGAACTTTCTGAAATAGCCATGAGAGGTGAATCTTCATTAGGAGATATGTTTTTATAAACAAGATGATAGTTTTCTATTTGAGTAACATTATTAAGAATATTTTCTGTATCTTCATGTTCTTTAGCATATATCTTAATCTTATTATTCATTTCATTAATTAAATATTGTTTAACTTTATTATTATCAGGTATTTTAGAAATAATTTTATCACATTGTTGAAGATGAAATAATATATTAGGTGTATATATAATAGGAGCTAAAAGATTAATGTTAGAAAAAGGGTTTATAATTGAAGAATTAGATAATTTATCTGTTATATTTTGTATATTATTACATTTAGTTGTATATAATCTTTTAAAATCTAAAGCTAATCTATTACTTCTAATTTTTGAAAAGGTTGAATATGTTCTTTTATTACTAATATCTCTAATAACATAATATTTATTCTTAAATAATTTATCTTTATTTAAATATGTTTTTCTAATATTTGATTCACTTACATTATAAAATCTTCCAGCTTCTCTAATACTATCAAAAGTTTTCTTTACTTTACGATTTTCATCTAAAATTAAAATAGGAGAATTTATAATTTTGTTAGTAGAAATAGTTTTATCCAATGAAACAGCTCCAATATTAGAATCAGTAAAAGTAGCTTGAGAATCAGTTAAATTACCTTGAGAATCACCACTAACAAAATAAAACTTATCTTTAAATATTTTATCTTTATTTAAATAACTACGTTTTAAAGTTGTATTAACAATACCTGTGAAATTAGAAGCTTCTTTAAGACTAAAACATTTCTTAATTATGTTTTTATTTATATCTAATACTAAAGTAACTATTCCACCTGAAATATTTTTAGGTTCTATCTTTATATCTTCTACTTTGATATTACTTGAATTATCTATATTATTTTCTATGTTTAAAATAATACTTAATGGTATTGGAAATGATAAAGATGTACAGTTATTTAATTCTGATTTAATAAAATCTAAATTGTTGGTAATAATTTTAAGTTTAGATTCTAATAAATTTATATTATATAATTTATTATAATTTATTAAAACAAATTGAGTAATTGAATTGTTGTTAAAATAAATTTCACCAAATATTAATTTTTTTGAATAAAAATTTTCTGTAGATAGTTCTCAATTAATTTCAATTATTTTACCATCTTTAAAAAATAAAGGAATAGTATTTATTCAATTACCATTATTATCATAAATTTTTGTTCTTTTTGAATATGAATCATAGTCTAATGTAACTTCTTTAGTTCCTATATGAACATAACCTATCTCTCAATTACTCTTAGTATTACCTTTAGTAGCTTTAACATTTTCTTTATTATATAATTTTATAAAATCTTCTAGAGATAAACTGTGATCAAAAACACTTTTAGATTTTATGATTAAACCTTTATTTTCTTTAGTAACATACTCATCATCTAATACTAAACAATATGTTTTAGAAGAAATAAAATAACCTTCTTTAATTTTATATTCTAACTTGAATTGTCCTAAATTTTTACCAACTAAATAATCAGGTAATGGTTTATCAGTAACAAGACTATCAGTATCCATATAAAAAATTTCTATCCCCAATTTTAATAAAAGTAATTTTATTATATTCATAAAAATTCTAGCATAATCAGTTACAGCAGCACTAATAACTATAGATACATCATTAACTGTGTTATGTTTATTAATGTCTTTCACAGATTCTGAATTCAATATTTCTAAGTAATCTAAATTATGTTGCGTTGTTATAGATTCTGAAATAATATCTTTATATGTAATAAGTCAACAATTATCAGATATTTTTTTTGGTGTAGTAGTAGGTTTAGTAGCAAGAATTTTTTTTAACTCTTCATTATTAACTAATTTTGTAACTGGTTTATTTATATCCATTCCAAATCGACCTAATAAACTATTTAATAAAAGTTTAGTAATAGCTTTTATTGAACCAGATGTTGTTGATTTAACACTATATAAATCATCAACATATTTTGAAAATAGATTGTCAACTTTATTAAATTCATAACCAGAATAAACTTCAATATTATAACCATTTTCTTTTGCAAATTTTAAACTTTCACTAAAATATCAACCTTCTCAACTACCGTTAGGTAAAGTTAATCCATTTTCAATATGAACTGGTAATAAACCTAAATAATCATTTTTAGTCTCAATTTTTGCTTTAAAAAATCCAAATAATTTATCTATATCTAAAGGTTTATTTTTACTTTGAATCCATTTACAATAAATACCTGGCATTAGATATTTAGCTACAAAAGGATATAAAGAATTAACATCATAATATCACAAATTTTTACCATAAGGTTTATAAATTTCTGTTATACCTCCAAAATAAGCTAATTTAATATTATTAAATACTTTTTGGTTAGTAATCGAAGGAATTTTTTTATCTTTTATATATTTATTAAAAAATATATTTAAAGCTAAACGAGAAATAGTTAAACTTTCAGTTAATTGTACATTATATACTTTATATACATAATTATTGAAAGTTTCCATAACTTCAAGTAAAGAAATAAGATCTTGTTTTAAATATTTAATTGTTTCTTCAAACATATTTCAATTATTTTTAAATAATTCTAAGTATTTATCTTTATTTATAATTTTATTTTTAATTTTATAAAATTCTATGGAAGGTGTGTTTCCTATATAATTTAAAGTATTTCTTTTTACGAATTCATAAGGAAATAAACCTTTTTTTACATTAGAACCAAAGCTTTCTGATAAATCATCTAAACTATTAGGTAATAAAGCATAAGAATCAACTAGAGTAATTTTTTTTAGAGTAAATTTTTTATCTTTTTCTTTATTTTCTAATTTATTTTTTCTAATTTTTTTATCTTTTTTTTCTGATGTTGTTTCTACTCTAATTTTTACTGTTAATTTTAATATTTTTCCATCTCTAAATATAGTATCAAGTATATAATAATCATCATTTTTTGCATTATATTCAACTAATATTTTAAGAATAAATACAGAATCAAAACCACCTAAATTATGTATATAATAAATATGATTATTATAATCATGAGAATTTAACATATTATTAATACAATTAAGTACTAATTTTTCACTATTTTCATAATCAGTTAAATAGTAAGTTTCAACTTTTTTAGATTCTTTATACATATTCAAGGTTGTAAACCCTAATGCATAAATTTTTGAAATACCATCATCATCAACAAAAGTTTCAATATCAAAAGTTCCGATATTAGGATTACTTTGTGTTCTATAAGAACTAAATTTTTTTTTTATATATGGAAATGTAATATTTTTTTCTTGTTTTTCTATTATTCCATTATTAAAATATATTGACAAATATTTAGTTTCCCTAACAAATTTATTTTCACCTAATATTTTATCGGTGTAAGATTCAATAATATTACCATCAATGTTGTATACTATTTTAGAATAAGTAAAATCATTAATTTTTTCAATTAGTATAATGAATTTATCTTGATCAAATTTATATAAATAAAAATCAGTGTTACTACTTAAAAATTTTGGATAATTTTCATTCCTAGCTTTAATTAATTCTATAAAATTAATAATTTCATTATTATTATCTATATTAACTTTTTCAATAATACCATTATTTTCAATAATATTTAATTTAATTCCATATTTATTTAAATTTGTAGTTAATGGTAAAATTTTTTCATTATATGCTTGTTTAGTTTTATTAATATTTACTAAGTTTTTATCTAATTCTAATTTATTTATATTTTTTATGATAATTTCATCTTTTTTAAACTCTTGATAAGAATTATTAACTGCATACATAATTTCTATTTTTGTAATTCTATGTGCATTATATATATCATACTCTTTATTTTTTATCCGTTGAAAAAATGTTTTATATAGTATTTTTAATTCATTAATATTACTATCTTTATCATCTCTAATTACTAATCCTAATTGATTACCAAGCGTAATATAATCTTTTTTATAACTCATATTTTCATCTTGAGAAACTATTTCAACTTTAGCTAACACACTATAAGTATTAGGTTTTAAATATTTAGATAAAACATTAATAAAATTAATAAGAGTAAAAGATGAATAATTTATCTTTATTTAAATATGTTTTTCTAATATTTGATTCACTTACATTATAAAATCTTCCAGCTTCTCTAACACTAACAAAACTTTTCTTTACTTTACGATTTTTATCTAAAATTAAAACAGGAGAGTTAATATTTATAAATTTGTTAGTAGAAATAGTTTTCTCCAAATATTGAATTATTTTATTACCCATATCACACCATATTTTAAAAAAAATTTTTTTATTATCATTTTCATCATTAGTTAATAATAATCCATGTTGTCTACCTACCATACTAAATTTTTCAATACCACTATTTTGCGTGTAAAATAATTTAAATAAAATACTATATTGAGTATTTACAGTAAAATTTTCAATAAATTCATTATAATATGTATTAAAACTTAAATAATTTATATCTTCAGGACTATTCAATCAAAATTCAAATTTTCAAATATCAATAAAAAAATCTTTAATATTTTCTTCCAATCAAATTTTCTTTTTTTGAACTATATCCTTAATATCTAAAGTTTTATTGAAATTAATTAAGTACTCTTCATAAGTGTTACCACCAATCCTACCACCAGGACTAAACCCTTTTAAATAATTTTCATATGATAAATCTTCACCATATCTTTTTTATGCCAAATTTTATGTGTATGATAAGGATTTGCTTTAATAGCTATTTTAGAATATTCTACTGTTTTTTCAAATTCCTTTCTAGATAAAGGTTGAGGTGTAATATGTGAAATAACGATACTTTCATCGTTATTTTCCTTTTCGGTAGAAAAATGTCTAAAATTTTTTTCACTAAGCGATGAACCAAATTTAAAAAAGGCTAAGATATTGAATGAATGTAAGCACCTATTATAAAGTAAAGTTAAGCCAGGATATATAAGTTTTTTTAAAGTATTTTTCATATTTTTTTCATTTATTTAATAACGACGTCCTTATCCAAGTTTTTTACTGATCTTAACCGGACAAACAATTTTGCCTGCTTACGGACATTGAACCAGATATTTGCAAGGAAGGGGGGGGTATGCAAAGAGAATTTAGTTTTATATAATGTTTAAATAATTAAAAACAAAACTAATGATGAGTAGAATAAAAAGAAAATAAAATTTTTATCTTTTATTTTATGTTAGTCCCATATAATATAATTTTATAAACCCCGCCTCTATATCTTTCCTATAATTCAAAGTTTATTTTTTTTCACTTCAAATCTCAGATGGTTTAGTTTTAAGGAATTGTTACAATTATCACAAGATGAATCTATAAACCTCTAAAATATGTATGTCCATAAAATAAACATTATTATAAAACACCTTCAAGTTATATAAATACCAAAGATATTTTATTCCTAATTAAATAAAAAGAATATACGAACTGTAAATGAGCAGATTCAATATTTAAGAAAGATAATTTAAATTATATATTTTTATTAAATTATTTATTTTTATTAATTTATTTATAAAAAGATAAAACCGAAATTTCCCCCTTACAACAAACAATCAATTAGAAAATAATAATTATAATATTTAATAACAAAATAAATATTCTTTCTATAAAGGGTAATTGAAATAAAGTGAAAAGCTTACCCACCAAAACCAAACCCTTTTAAATAATCTTCATATAATATATTTTTACCATAATTTTTTTATACCAAATTTTATATCTATCATAAGGATTTACTTTCATACTTATTTTAGTATATTCTATCGATTTTTCAAAATCCTTTCTAGATAAAGGTTGAGGTGTAATATATGAAATAACGATGTTTTCATCGTTATTTCCCTTTTCGGTAGAAAAATGTCTAATAAAATTTTTTTCACTAAACGATGAACCAAGTTTAGAAAAGGCTAAGATATTATAGGAATGTAAGCACCTATCAGAAAGTCAAGTTAAGCCAGGATTTAGCAGAATCAATGGTTTACGTCTTAGTCCGGGTGAGTACAACTCAAGTATATGTTTACGCCTTAAACCGATAGGGAACCACCCACGAATTAAATCAAATAATTTTTTTAAAGAGTTTTTATAAATTTTAATTAAATTTTCGGGGAATCTAACCCCTCGCCCTACTGTATTAGTAATACCCTCATTATGATTATGCTTGTAACATATAAATACTATTTACACTTTTTACTGTTTAATCTAAAATAGATACAGCCTTTAGAACACACAATCCTAACCGGAATAATAGCACACTCGAAACTACTTAGTAGCCTGTACCCTTTTAACGGGCCGGAACTAATAAGTATAAAGTTTAGATAAGGAGTGACAATATAAATAAAATTATAAGCTTTTTTAATTTACTTCATACATCATACAAGACTAAAATAACCAGATGCAATATTAAGAAAGATATTTAAATTATATATTTTTTATTAAAACAAATATTACCACCGAGTCGATGGTTATTATTTTTTTTTAAAACAACAACAAAAGGGTTGAATAATAAAATAAAAAACATTTAAATTATATGTTTTTAATAACTACTCAATAATATATCTAATAAATATAAAATCATTATAAATAAACTTTAATCTTTATAAAAATTATAATTAACTATTAATTATCAAGAAAACCTTTATACTACAACCCGCACTACAATGATTATCACCCGCTGATACAGCGGGTGATAATAAAGGATTATTATTCTTTTATTTTATGTAAAAAAAAATAGGAAATTAAAAACTCACAGCTAGTGAATCAAAAGAATATAAAATACACGGAAATAAGAAGATAAATGCAAATAAGATAGGTAAAAGAACTGTCCAACAGAACTGCATAAGTTGATCGTAACGAATTCTAGGCATTGAGGCCCGCACCCATATAAAGCAGAATACTATAAAACAAGTTTTTGTCCCTAAAACAAAACCATTTAACAAACCAGAAACTACAGGATTATATTCTATAAAATAAGAAAATTGTTCTTGTACTACTCCCATACTATTAATTTCATTAAAAAGGATTCATATTAAATCATTTATAAATTTAAATGATAAAAAGAAAGGTAGATTATAACCACCTAAAAATAAAACAGTTGTTATAATAGACATAAGAAGAATTGAACCATACTCAGCTAAAAAAAAAGAAACGAAAGGAACAGAAGAATGCTCAGTAAAGAAACCAGAAACTAACTCAGATTCCTTTAAATATATTACATCTAATATTTATTATTATATACTTTACCTGAAACTAGATATCTACCTACTGTAACTTTAGATATATTTAGATATTTAACTAACAATTTTTCGAAAAATAAATCGACCGAGATACGGTTTTTTTTTGATTATTATTAAAATACATAGAAATTCTAGACTGTTTTATATCTAAAGCTTATGCAGCAGCGCTGATAGAATCATATTCTGTGTGTTCATTTGTCATAATATCTAGTACCGTTATTCTTTAAGTTTTCCTGATTGTTTATTCCCTTTCCGGGATTATGATATTTTAGCTTTAATTTCCTTTGATAAAGTTTTTCCTAATTTAGCTGCAGCCATTTTAATAATGGTTTCTTTTGAGTATTTTTTACCTAACGTTGAACCTGCATTTTTTTTTATATTATACTCTGGTTGTAAAAAATCGAGATAAAATTGTTCTTTTTTAATCAAATTAGTTTTATCACAATATTCTAAAACAGTAAGTGAAAATTTAGAATAACCATGATAAAACATAGCATTGCAAATAGCCATAGTGTTATTTCTAAGTAAATATTTTATATTAAAATATTACATAAATCTTACAGTGAGATTTGAAGAAGAACCCACATAAGTTTTACCATTTGATAAATTAACTCATTGATAAATACCGGATTTTCTTCTATTTTCTTTTAAAATCTATGCCTTATTCGTATCAGCATTAACATAAAATTTTACAGGTGCAACTGAGAGTAAAACAGAATTATCAAAATCAATAGCTATCGTTTACCCCGAAAAATAAGAAATATCAAAACCTAAAAAAACAATATATCCATAATATAAATAAAGTAAAAAGAAAACCCCAAAACAGAGTAAGGTTAAGTTTTTGTTTACGATATAAAAATTTTTTTTATTTTTAAACTCCGTATAAAAATATATAAAATTTCGTATAATTACATTATTGTTAAATTTTTCAAGTAAATTAAATTTTAAATAAAGCCCCACCCCAGCAGGATTTTTATTTTTTTTTATACTCATAAACAATTTACTTTTTTCATAATGTTTTCTGAACATAGGATTTGCTGCACCTGGTTTGCTTATTAATTTCTTGGTTTCCTCTATGAGTTTTCCCAAAAAAAGATGATTTTTTTTTTTGTCTTTGTAGCGAGTAATCATTTTTAATAAAGCATCTTATGTGCTTGTAACCTATCATGCTGATAGTTCTTTTGAAATTATATAGAACTTAAAATTAAAATTCTTTAATGTACTCAATTTCTAAGTCAGTTAAAGTATTATTGCCGACAGTCTCATTATTTACATAAAACTCATATACACAAAAATAAAACTTATTACTAAAGCTGCGCTTTAGTGCAATACCTTTTTGTAATGCACTATTAGATTTTTTTACCTACAATGTGTTCCAACAATCGCAAATATAAATCCTTAGAGCTTCCTATATATTGTTTTTTATTTAGAATATTAACTATACCATAAACACTTTGTTTATTTTTTAGCTCGCCACGATAAGATTTTATAAAATCTATATTTAAATCAAAAAAGACTTTAATAGTACTAATTAAGCTATCACATGCGGAGCATGTGCTCGGTGTCATAACAGACGATTTGATTTAAACTAAATATAAGCATAAAAACCTAAAATAAATATTAATTTATACAATTTTTGGACTATATCATATTTAATTTTTTTTTCTTACTAAATGAGAATGTCTAGTCTCTGAGGTAAACATTTTGGCTTCATTCTTATTGTTACCTGCTGATTGAAGATATTTATAAATAACCTTGTTCCAGCATATTATAATCTTTAAAGAGGCCGAATCTGATATAATAGAAGCCTCTGCAAGATCCATAGGAGACCTGTTAGTCTCAGCTAGAGCTCCTATAAGAAATATTATAAAGATAGGTATCATAGGCATTACATATCAAGTATGTATTTGATCTTCAATAATTTCAGTTAAATTTAAACTACCTGAAAAAAGTATTACTAATAAAATTGCTGAGCTTAATATTAATTCATAACTAATTAATTGTGCTGTACTACGTAAAGCTCCTAAAAAAGCATATTTTGAATTAGCAGATCCATCAATGTTAACGTAAAAGCTCTTTATCTTTTACTACCATTTTTTACAAAATGGCTCAGACTATGTTATAATCTTGTTTATATAAATGTAATATTAATTATATTATTCTTCACTATAAAAAAGATATATCAATTAAAAACAAAAATCATAACAATTGTAATTATTTTATTATTTAACCAAAACAAGACTTTGGGTTCTCGTGCTAAAATTGTTGCCTTTCTTAAAAGCTCATTTAGTAGTCGTTGTACGTACATAAAATAAGATAGTATTCTTATGAGAAAACACTATTGTATATCATTAACAGTGACATACCAAGAAAAAATTATGTTTCGCTTCAAATTAACTTAATATAAGTTTTTTTTGAAATTAACCCAATTTATACCTATTATTTACATAATAAGAGGACGTGCTAATTATTCGCTAAATTTAAACAAAATTTATTTTTTATTATTATAACAAAATTTGTTTAATTGTTTGTAAAAACCTACCCCCGGAATAGGGGACGTCAAACGACCCTTTACATCTTAAGGTAGGAGCTGATAATTATTCAGCTACCCAAGCTAATTTTTCAATATAAAAATATTTAAATATTACCTAATCATCTAGTTTATATTTATAATGACTACGGTTTAAAAACAGAATATTATGTTTAAATATATAAAAATTAAAGCCTGGTTATTATCTGGAGCATAACAAAGGATATAGGTTTAATTTTTTATTAAAAATTTTCAACATTAATGTTGAGAAGAAGTAAAAAAAGAAAAATTTTACATTGTTTGAAAGTATTAAAATGATTATTTAACGTAGTAAGGTGAATACCTAGAACACGAATAACTTCACATTTAGTTTTAAAAGGTTGGTTAGGAATTAAAATTAATTTTTCTTGATCATTTATTGTATAAACTCAAATTTCGGATCGAGTATAACTAGCTAAGTTAGGTTTTTTAATTCGTTTTTTAATTGAGAATCTAACTCTTTTTTTAAGAAATATACTAATAATTTATTTTGCATACTTGCCTATTTAGTATCTAAATGTTTAATTATAGTACGATAATTGACATTAAAATAATTAGCCGCTTCAAGTAAACTAGTAAAAGGTGAACCATTTATCAATACTAAAGTTTCAGCATTATACGCTCAAACTTTAATTTTATTACCCAACTGTAAACTATGAAATGCTTTTAAAAGAATTTCAAATTTTTATTTAAAAATCTAAAATATAAATTACCTTTTACTCTTTCAGGTTTATCCGAATCTAAAAAATAGTCTATAACTGTTCTTCTAATACCATCGCTTCGCGATGATGCTTGGATTTTATAAGAAAATGGGCTACCGTTTATCAATTCTAAAGTTTCAGCATTATAAGCTCATACTTCTTGAGCTATATTTTTATTAAAATTTAAACCACTTGGTGCACTTTTAGTTAAATTAAATGTTAATTCAAAATTTTTAATAGGTTTAGTAAAATATAATTTACTTCTAAATATAACATTAGTATTTCTAAACATAGCGAGAGTTCCCCTAGCTATTTTTTCACCTTTACTAGCTTCTGTAATACTACTATATTTAACATAAGTTTCATTTATATGTTTATCATTTATATTATAAACGTAGATAATAGACTGACCACTAATATGGTTACCCAGAATTGTTTTAAAAGAAGCCAATTTATCTGATAAACTTAAATTAATAGCAAACTCAGTAGATGATGATAAAAATACAGAGTTTAGTAAATATTTTTGTAAATGATAATTTTCTTTAGTCCCTTGTTTATTAGGTGAACATTATTATAAAATACAAAAATTAAAATGCTCTCAACCTATTAAACTTAAAAATAAATGTAATTTTTACCAGAATCGGCTTTAAAGTGATTGTATAATCTTCTTTTAATAGATTAGTTCTACCTACATAATAAATAGAAGAATCGTGTTTATACTCTATTAGATAAATACAACTTTTTAACCCCCATTTTTTTTTACACAGATAAATTTTTTTTATCTAAACATTCAAAACAAATGTCTAAAATTAATTTTCTATCGAAAGGTTTAGCGGGAGCAACCCAGCGCTTTGCGCTATTCTTTAATATATAAATTGTGTAAAGATTTAACAGAATCAGATTGACTAAAAACCTTAAATATATTACCACGTAATGATTGTATATTTTTAATCTTTATTTTTACTTTAAAAAACATAATAAAAAAATATATTTTCTATTTCATTTCTTACTAAACACTGAATATCAAAGGTCTTTAGTGTAAAGTATAATTCAATGAAAGATAAATATAACCATAATGATGCTATTAAATATGCAGAATAAATAAAACTATTAAATAAATAATTTTTAAACCATCCAGCCATAAGTATTCCGTAAGTAGCAACAGAAGATACAGCCAATAGATACAATATTCCTAAACTAAAATCAAGAACAGCTAAACCAGGACCAAACAATTTATCAAAATTATCCTGCAATTAAATACTAATTAATTTAAATTTTTCTTCCTGTATTCATTCGGGTTTTAATTTTTCTAATTTCAATTGCACCTTTCTCAGTTTTGTGTTTACCGGTTTCCACTAGTGAAGCTACTTGACACCAATCTTGAAAATCCAAAGCTTTTACACTTAATATTGGATACTGTTAAAAAAAGGGATAATTATTTATTTTATATCTGAAAAACTATAAACTTTAAATTCACCTATTCCTTCATTGTAATAATAATATCCACATCCTCAAAACTCAATAAACTTCTAGTTTTTCATCTCTTAAATGTTGATTAAGCTTAAAAGATAAACGTTTAAATCGATCATTACTGAAAATAACTAAAAACAACCCTCTCCTGTAGAAAAACCTGCTATTCATTGGGGGGGGGGATGAGGTATTTTTTGGTTTTCCACTTTGGGTTTATTAACAGGAATAGTATTAGGGAAAGCTATCTTTATTTCATCTGACAACCCTAAATTTAGATGTGCTAAATTAATTATTTTTTGTAATCCGCTCGTAATTAAATGTTCTTTTTTTGCATTATCAGTATAATTTCTTTAAATAAATTATAATCTGCCTTCTTCTGAGTAATTAAAGGATACATATCAAAGAACTTAATTAATTCCATTAATTGTTTCAAACTTCTAACCTCGAAAACACAATAATCTTTACCCCTTACGAATAGTTCCTATATCGTTAAATTGTACTTTAATATCTGTTAAAAGAGTTAAATCTCTTAGATGTAATTTTATTTGAAAACAAGGTTGAGTCTCAACCCGTGCTAAATACAGGATTTTTAACAATACTAACTGAGAAACAACCTTCAGCGTGAGTGAAACCTGTTATAATCACGGTTGTAAATTAGATGGAAAGAGCTGATTATTTTTGCTATTGTTAGAGTAACTACCTCTTTGATTAAAATTAAAAAGGAATATTTTATAATTTAACCAAGGCTGGCCGCTACGCGGTCACGCCTTGGCATCCGCACGCGTAGTACACCTCTTATTTAATTGTTTAGAAAAGTTTTTGACTAATTTATTTATTTCTAAATAATTTAAAATATATCTTAAATGAATTAATCATTGTTCAATACATCAACTGTCATTTATTCGTTGGTCTTTTACAGAGTTAAAAGATGAATTCTGATTTAGATCCGTGATTATCCATTTCCTTTTCAGTCATCTTCTGGTTTATTACCATACATGATTAATTAATTCATCCAATTACAATCTTTTGATTTAAATCTGGTACCAAAAGCTTTAGGAATTTCCCGGAATTTGACAATTTATACCCTTTGGTATAACTAGCTTTGCTAATATTATTTATGCATATACTTAATAAGCAAAATTCAGGTATCACTGCAAAACCAAGGAGAGAGAAAACCAAAGTTATTACAGGTCCAAATCAAAAGAATATTAAATTTGCTTGTGTAGGTGAAACATTTTCTTTTAATATTAATTTTAATGCATCAGCGAATGCTTGTAAAGTTCCCCAAACCCCAGTAATATTAGGTCCTAATCTTCTCTGCATACTTCCCATAGCTTTTCTTTCAGCTACTGTAACAAAAGCAACAGCAATTAAAACAGGAAGAATCATAAATAAATCATAAATAATAGAAAATATAGTTGGTGATATATTAATTAAATCATAAATTGAATATATTATTAAATATATTTCATTAATTCTTTCATTTAAAATTTCAATTAAGATATCTATGATATCTTTATTATTTGATTTATCTATATTTTGTAGATAAATATCAATTAAATTTTGATATTTTTCTATATTCAATCTATTTATTTCTGACATTTATTTTATTTGTTTTTCTAATATTTTATTTATTTTATAGTATTATTAAATTTAAATCTTATAATAAAGAAAAGAATAAAGGAATTAATAAACTTTAATAAAATAACAAAGCAAAAAAATTTGATAAATAAATTTTTATCTCACCGATTATAGCCTTGGCTAATTACCAATTTAATGGTAAACTTTAAAAAAATTTTAAATTACTTTGAATAAAAATTAGATTAATAATAATTAGCTACATTATAAATTTTATAACTCAAATTCGTTATTTTAATATTAAATAACAATCATTTAAAACGAAAAAGGCGAACCTCTCTTTGCAAAGCGCGGCCAATTGTTTTTAAAAATTTAACCAAATAAAAGTTATAATGTTAGAATTATTTAATATTAGAGATTTATATTTTATTTTATAATGAGAATAATTTATTCTTACCATGAAAATTTAAATTATTTGATAAAGCGCCGCGCGGCCCTTAGGGCCGCTGCAGTATGTTATTGCATCCGCGTTAATATTTTAAACGCCTACTAATCATTTAAAATAAATTTTTAAAGTGAATAATTAACATATTAAATTTGCTTTATATTTACCGTATGAAATAAGCAAAGAATATTCACCTGAAAATTATATATTCAGAATTATATAAAACTTTAAATTTAATACTTTTTAAAGAAGGCTGACATTGCTAAGCGCTTCTATAAAATATATTTTATTTAAGGATTTCCAAAAATTGGTATAACCTTTATATTTATTTAAAATATTGCCTTTTAATATTAATGAAATAAATAAATTCAATAATATATTATTTTATAAAAATTATAAAAATAAAATTATTTTATAATTATTAACTTCAAATATAAAAATGAAAAATTATTAAAATGACAAATATTATTAAAAACATAATCAGTTTAATTCACTTAATATGTAAATTTGATTTTTAATTTAAGTATAATATATAAAAAGAAAACTTTTACTCCTTAGGTCCTATACCCTACCGCTACAACGCAACAGCACACGAAGTGTGCTGCGTGTCGTTTAATAAATTATTAAAATATTATTTTTAATTTATTAAATTTAACTTTATTAATTCGATGAAATTATATAAATTACAAATTAAATATTAAATTTTTATATTTTTTTATTTTTAAAATTAAATTTAATAAAAGAACTTATCTTGTTTTATTAAAAATAAATAATATAAAACAAATTAAAATACGTAATAATTTTAAATTTAATTAAACATAAAAAGTTTATAAATAATAAACAAAATTATTTTATTTAGAAATCCGGCCGGCCGCCTTTAAAGCGGCCGGCTGGATTTCATCGCGCACGCGGCTTCGCCGCGTGCGCGCCGAAATCCTATTCAAGATTTGAACTTGAATTTAAATATTAGAAGTATTTTGCTTTGCCATTAAGCTAATAGGACTAAACACACGCCTAAATTGCAAAATGAAAAAACTCCCTACACTTAAAAACTTTTTATTGACCTGCTTTCTTACCCTTCCCCCTCCCTTAAAAATTTAATTACTTTTTTAAAAAGTAATTAACCTTTTCTCCCCTTTAATAAATTTTAAATAAATGTTATGTTGGAGTGATTCGAACACTCAATTATAAATACCAAAAATTTATGACTTGCCTATTAGTCTACAACATAAATAATAAAATATTTTTCTAATAAAATTTTTCATTTTTTAATAATTAAATTTTAATAAATAAAAACTAATGAATAATATAATTTAAAAGATTAAAAAAATTTTTTTTTATAAACGGGTTTTTTAATTATTTCAAAAATTCGTAAACGTTTTTAATATTTAAAACTAAAATAGTACTAATCAAAATTATATTTGATTAAATTTTTAAATTATACGTGCTAAGTACATAAGATGTCATAACCGTTTAATCTACACGAACTAGAAAGTTTTTTAAATTCAGGTTGGCCACCGTTTCGCTGCGATTGACCATCACGCGATACATAATAGTACGCAACTCTTGAATTATTATTAGATTTTTTTTAGTGTCGTCCACAATGCGCATTACATTATCGGTTATAAGAAATATTATTATTTAACGAATGCTTCATTCATATGAACCTTAATATAATTTTTATATATTCTATTCTGATTTTATAAATCGACGCATCTAACGCACTAATCATAGAAGCCTTAGTGATACCACATATAATTTATATAACTTATAATACTATTAAATGTATAATAAATAAAAAATATTGTAAATATTGAATATTTGTAGAAAAGACAAATGAACGTAAAGCGCCCGTAATAGGACTGTATATCCTTTACCCTTTTATTATAATAATTTATAATTTTATTATAATAAATTTTAAATTATTAAATTAATATTTCTTATATAAAATTTACTATATAAATTATTAATTCACCATTCTATATTTTTTTTTAATATATAATGGTTAATTATAATGTTATTATTAATATGTAAAAATTTTAACTTAATAATGAACTAAAAAAAATAAAAAATAAATTAGATATCAATTTCAATTCTTATACTTATAAACTCCTCCCTTTAATCTATATTATTATATTTAGACTTTTTATACATCTTGTATATAAATAAACCTCTTTTGTTAGCCGCTTTAAAATATTTCAATATCTTAAATTAATAAAATTAATCATCAAATATTATAATATATTCTATTTTCATTTTTTAATTATCATTATTATCAACATTTCAATCATTATCTTTTTTGTAATCTATATTAATATTATCTTTATATTTATTACAATAGAGTGACATTATACCTAAATTAATTTTATATACTTTAAAAATTTAATAATCAAAACCAAAAATCTAAAATTTGATTATTAAATTTTTTAATTTTAATAACTTTAATTTAAAACCTTTATTTATCCTTTATAAGTTTTGATTTTTATGAGTAATTGGTTTAATAATATTTTTATTATTTAGATTTTTCTAAATTTAATCCATTTTTATATTTTTTATCTTTATTGGTATATCCTTTATATATTATACTTTGTTTTCGTTCACAAACCTTTTATAAAATTTCTAATTACTAAATCTACAATATTTTTTTGTTAATATATTATTATACTTTAAATTGAGAATTTACCGCTCGAGTCCATTATTTCGGGCTTTGGAACTCGTATTCTAATATTAATATATTATATATTCAGTTTTCACCTAATATACTTCACCATGGCGCTACGCGCCCCCCCTGGTGATTAACTAAAGGTTTAATATCTAATAAATTATTAAATTTATTGCCTATAGCAAAAAAATAATTTTTATTTTACGGGTGGCGAGACTCGAACTCACAAGGTTTTCACCAATAACTCCTAAGGTTACCATGTTTACCAAAATTTCATCACACCCATTAATGATATATTAAAATTTTATGAAATAAAGCTTCTAACATTAAGTTTTTATTTTTATTCTATCAATTTTTTCAAAAAAATCATTAAAGGCTTTTATTTATAAAACCATCGCTTCGCGATGGTTTTAAATCATAATTTTTTTTTTATCTATTAAATATAAAATTTAAATCTTTAATATTAACGCATTTAATATTAAATTATATTCTGGGCTTTGCTTATTGTAATTAATAAATATAAATTTATTGTTTATATTTAATTGATATAAAATATTGCTCAAGATAAGATTTGAACTTACAGCCTAAACATCTTCAGTGTTCCGCTCCACCAAATTGAGCTTCTTGAGCGTTAATTATTTAAATTAAACAAAATTAATAACTATCCAAAAAAATCAAAATATTTAAATTTTTAAATCAAAAATTTTTTTATAGTTATTGTAAAAATTATATGGAGATATCAGGATTTGAACCTGAAACGTCGATATGCAAAATCAAAGTTTTACCAATTAAACTATATCCCCTTTAGTTTACTTACACTATTAATAATAAAAGCAAAAAATAAAAATAAAGCAATGTACCGCGCAAAGCGCGGCTACATTGCAAAACGCCTCTTACGTAGCTCCTCGCTTTTAATAAATTTAACCATTTATCAACCAAATAATTTAAATTATTTATAATTACAGTCTTTAATATAAATTAAAAGATTGGTTAAGTTAATAATCTATATGCTATTTTATCTTTTTTCATTTTTAATATTCAATTCTTCAAAATTTTGCCTTTCTAAAGAAAGCAAAATTAAATTTAAAGCTTAAAAACCTTAATTTTTATTTTTCCTTAATAATAATTTAGACATTTACGATTTAATATAAAATTTATTTTTCTATCTATTTATTTCTTTTATAAATATAATGATATAATTGCTTAGATCTCTACTAGCGACATATCAAAGATTATATATTAAATTTTACCTTAAAATAATTATTACATCAAAATATAAAACTTTTTATATTGGGACAAAAAATAAAAACATAACTATAAACTAATTAAAAATATTACATAATATTATATAAACTATTTTTAATATAAATTTTATAAAACTTCGCTTCCAAACAATCTTATCGCGCCTTTCTAGCTGGACGCACCATTTTTTATTAAAGATTTATTTCATATCTATAGACGTGGGTCCAATCCGGTGATATTAATAAAACTTAAATTTATTCAATTTCATTATTACAATAAGTTTCAGTATTATTATGAAGCGTATAAACGCTTCATTTATAAGCGATACACTATAAATTTAATTTATATTTCTAGTCGAATAATAAATCCCACATTACAACACAATACCTATTAAATGTCATCTCTATTGAATTATTTTTCCATGTACATAATAACTCTAAAGAGTTACAAAATTTGATAAATTCCTAATCTTAAAACAATTTTATATTTCAATATATTTTAATTTAGAAAATTATCAAGTTCTTAATATAGTAATCAATAGCCAAATATATATGATTGTTTTATTATTTAAAGACCATCGTTATACAATACGTATGCTTATTACTATAATAATATTTAAAATTTAAATAAACCTGTCATGACAATCATCGCGCGCATAGCACGCTATGATTAAACAAAAAGAATCCTTACCTAAGGAGTGACTTGAACACCCATGAGTTTTCTCAGAAAATCTTAAGTTTCCCCTGTCTACCATTTCAGCACTTAGGTTAATGAATATTAAATAGAATATATTTTTATTATTTTAAGTAACCTACCTTCATTCTTCTGTTCACTTAGAGCCAAACTAAATGAAAGAATTGCTAAATATTATGATAATATTAAATTTAAATTTTTAAAAATTTAAATTATTAAACTATTAATTATTATAGATTTTAATAAGGCTAGAATGGCTTGAACACTCATCTAAGCTATTATGAGCAGCTTGCTTTACCGATTAAGCTATAGCCTTTAAACAATTAACAGAAAATTAATTTTTTAAATATGCCTTTTAATGCGGACAGAGGAATCGAACCTCACCTCTACCGGGCATGAGCCGGTAATGTTCTCCACTACACCAGTCCGCAGTTATTAAAAAAATTTTTTTTATAAAACGAAATAAAACATAAAATTTTGAATCTTATAATGTTTAGCTCAAGGGGAGCTCGAATCCCCACCTCAGTAGTGAAAGTACTATGTCTTAACCTATTTGACCATTGAGCCTATAGATTTTGTTAAATAGTTAACTAAATTTTTAATTTATATAATTAATTTTTATTTGATTATGTATAAAATACAGAAACTTTAAATTTAGAATAACCCATATAATTTTACCATTTTTATAAATAAAGACAATATTTTATTTATATCATTAATTATTATTGTAATAAAACCAAGACAATATCTTAGTCTTTTATAACCCTTACATATCGAATCTAACATTTAGTTTTTATAAATAAAAATTTAAAAAAGATATAAAAGAATATTAGTCAATAACTATAACTCATTAAAATTTTTATAAGCATAATTATAAATAAAACTAGAATAAATTTTAATATAATATAAATTATTATTAGTATATAATGCTAGTAAAATATAAAATTATCTTGCTTATAATAAAGATTTAAATTAATACTTTTTTATTTTATATAAATCTATTTAATACATTTTTATATATGAAATTTCATAAATAATTATTAAAAATTTATAAAAACAAAATTTTAATAAAATAACTAGGATTTAATTCCTATAAATTTAAATAAAAATTAGTAATAAAATTAATTATAAATAATTTAGCACGCACGTTAAATATGCGATAATCAGTAGTGTCAGTCACTTACCCTTAAATTAAACTTTATTAGTTATTGCCAACCGTATATTGACTATACTGGAGTTATCCCTTAGTTAATAAAACGTTTTTAACATAATTTAAATTTTATTAGTCAGTTGCCGTAACGACTAATATTATAAATACCTTAAACCTTGTGATATTTAAAAAATTTTATAAATTGAAAATTTTTTAAATAATTATTATACTTTTTTTAACTCCCTCTATGGCTTTATTCCCCATTAACTAAAAATATTTTATTTATTCAACCTTAAACGTGTTTAACATAAGCTACGACGCAGCCTAACGGCGAAGTGGCTGGTCACTAAATTTTTTGTTAATTTTATATTTTTAATTATTTTTATAAAATTAATTTATAATTAATTTTATATTTAAAATATTTAAATTTAATTAATAATAAGTTCTAGTGCTTCGCACTGGATTTTATCATTCTTAATTTAGTAACTAACGACTAACGATCCACATTAGCATTCTACGCATGTCCACACGCTAGATACTACTGTTAACCAAATGTAATATTTAAAAAGAATTTATAAATATTTATAAAACTCAGTGTAAGAATCGCACTTACTTTTTCCGATTACAAAACGGATACATTACTTTTATGTTAACCAAGCTCTTAAATTAATATTATAAAACATTTTTAATAAATTTAAATCAAATTTTTCAATTCTAGTAATAATAACTTTAAATTGGTTTTCCATTCTTTTAATGCAACACTATAAAAATGATTAATTTTATAAATCTAGATTTATAATAAAATTTTATATAATTCAATATTTTCTATTAATTGAATTATTTAAATAAAATTTATAAAATATTTAAAATTTTTTAAATTTTAGTCGGGCGCGGCCGTATGCCGCGCCCTGACATCTTTTTAAAATAAAGTTTTGAGTCTTATTTAAATAAAATATTAACGATAAATGTATTGTAACATAAAAAAAAAATTAGATCTTTATACCTAAAAATATTAAAATCCTTTCAGCTAAAGCCTAATTATTATATATTAATTAATTTATATAAAAATATATACTATTTATTATATAATTGTACGTAGTAGTATTCTACGTTTTTAAGAGTATCCTAAAGTTAGTTTCAAACTTATATGCTTTCAGTTCTTTACTCACCGCCAAATTATAACTCAGAAATTTTATTTGTAATAAAAATGTCTTTAATTTACATTATAAATTAAAAATTACACTGAGAGCGTCAAAACATAGCTTTCCTGCCGTGCCTATGCTATTATTTACTTAAGTGTCAGTAAAATTCATTTTGCATCATATTTTTAGTATAATAACAATTAATATCGTCTACATAAACAACAGGTAAACCAGAGGTTATTATTCCCAGTTCCTTTCGTACAAAGGGCCTGTTTTTAATTTACTCTAACTACCACTAGAAGATAGAAACCATACTGTCTCACGACGTATTTAACCCAGCTCGTGTAGCTTTTTAAACGACGAACAGTCGTACCCTTCAAACTTACTGCGTTCCTGAGGATAAGCTAAGCCGACATCGCTTAATTTAGCTTATCCATATATTTATTATTTGTTACATCATAAGCTTAAACTTAAGATGAGAAAATTTTTCTTCCATCTATTACAAGATGGTTCAGATTATATCTTCATCCAGTATCAAAGAGTAATTGATAGTTACTCTGGATGTAGGC
Source organism: Arthrobotrys conoides (assembly GCA_036971725.1). Lineage (NCBI taxonomy): Eukaryota > Fungi > Ascomycota > Orbiliomycetes > Orbiliales > Orbiliaceae > Arthrobotrys > Arthrobotrys conoides. The sequence continues at coordinate 44,144 of JAVHJM010000016.1, read as the reverse complement.
GTGTAATCGTTGAGGGGTTATTTTTATTAACTTCCCTGCTGATTGTCCAATTATTATTTATTACATTTTACATTGATATAAAACAAATTAAATAATAATTTAGGATATTCCAGCATATAGCCTATTTCTAATTTCATATTGCTATAAAACCTCCCCGATGTCACATTTATATTTTATATTATTAACACACAAAAAAATTTTTTTAGCCCTCCCACTTTCCCTTATTTCCATAAAAATAAACCTGAGAACTTTTAGTTATTATTTAAAAAATAAATTTTAAAGTATATAACTAACTCCGAATTATATACCAAATAATCCGGACACAATTGCAAGCAATGATAGCTATCTTCAACAATTTAATTGTTTTGCTAAAGATGGATCTTATATAACATAGATTGATGAAAATAATCAACGACCAAAGGTTGTAAAATATGTAATGATTTACCTGAAATATAAATTCGGAAGTAACCTTTGTTAGGATTTTTATTGTGAATAGTACATTTTAATTTATACTTATTTTCTAAGACAGATTTTAACAATTGTACATCATCATAAGTATAATTGTAGGGTAGGGAAAACTTACGCCACCCCCCTCCAAACCGTACGTGCAGCTTTCACTGCATACGGCTTTCAAGACTTATATTTGAGAGAATTTTACCATTTTTATTACAAAATGCCCACTAGAATTGCCTACGTGGTTTTAGATTTCTTTCTTTTCAATTTTAATTAATTTTACAAGATTTATGACTGTCTATCTCACTGTTATTCAGGTTAATAACTAAATTAAACTTAGGGTTTCCCTCGCAAGATAGAAAAGGAATTTTTTTTTTACCTTAGGTTGTTTCACAATATTTAGTTCACGTTACGTATCATTATATGGTGCATTACGTCATTAATAATCTAAGATATTTATGTATTATTTACTTATTTGTTACGACGTAATATCTCATAGATCCCATGTTTCGTTAAAATTGATTAGAATTCGTATCTTCCCATATGCTTATCCAAGCACGTATATATTCTATTCTCTCGGGTGAAGTCGTAGATCACTTTGGGTCTGAGTTTAGTCTCATCTTTTCCCTCTTTTATTGATCCTCCGTCACCTTAGCGGTCCTCGATTTTACTCTTGGTTCCCATTTTTCGAAGCTTTTATCCCCCGTGGCTTGGGGTCAAAGAGATATTACAGTGCTTTTTTGTGTATAATATCAATATTCAAGCAACGGCCTTAGGTGATCCCGTAGTTCCCTTTCTTCGATTTTGATAGTCCGACTTAGGTTCATCGTTCGTTTCCTTAATATTGTTTGTTACAATACGTTTGGGGTTGATCGCTTGCAGATCACACTGATAAATTAATCTGTTGGCCCCAGGTAGCCTATTCCTATTAAGATGCACCCTCCTTGTGTTGAGAGAACTGGAAACTAATGTTCAGGCAGTATAGCTTTAACCTATTTTTTGTTTATCGGACAGCGTCTTGCGATACTAAGTTTGAATAGGGTACTTAATTTAAATCGCTTTACTAACATGCTACTTTCAGCCTTGTGTTTCCACTTGTAGGTTTGGATACCCTACGACCTTAGTTAGTTGACGCCTCACATGGCGATTGCTGAGGAAGATTATATTCTTCGTTCGAAGTAAGAGCACAACGGCGCACATCAGTACACAATGTCACACCTCCATTTTTTACATGCTGCCCATCATCTTGTAGTCAAAAAGCTAAAACTCCAGGAGTTAATAATTCTTCTATACAAGGTGGAACAATTTTTACATATTTTGTACTATCTTCTTGTTTTTTTAAAAATAAATTAGCAAAAGGATAAAAAGTAGTACTAGCCTTTGTTCTAAAATTATAAGAAAAAATTTTTTTATCATAACGTTTATCAAAAGAAATACGTTCCCCAATTTGAGGTTGAGTAGCATATTCTTTCATAATATTAAAAAGATAAAGTAAATATTCTTTATTAGGTAAGCCTTGATCAAATCCTATGGAAGCATTTCCATTAGGATTCATTCTAAATGTAGCATCACCTAACCCACAACCTATTATCAGATCTTTATGCAATTGCGATAAAGCCAAAGTTTTCACCAAATGAGACCAGTTATTATGACAATTCATTATTATTAATATCTAAACTATAATTAATGTGTGTGTAAAAGTAAATAATATATAAAATTTTTGTGTTTTACAAGGTGCCAAACTGCGCTCCCAATGTGTACTCTCAAGCGCAATCAGCCTGTTATCCCTAGCGTAACTTTATTCTATAATACGGAACCAGTCCTTTGTGCATTCCGCGATCGTATGCCCCGCTTACGCGACTGATAGACGCGTGGGTCAGACAGTTAAGCAAGATTATGCCATTAAACTTGACAAGTAATTATCAAAATCACTATTCACAATATTGAAATATTGGATTTTAGCAACTTTAAATACATATTACATCTTCTAATTATCATATAACTCATCCTAGACAGAATGAGTCCGCAGAAGATTAGAAAATGTGAATTTTATTTATTACACCTATCCTCGATATAGTTAAAATCTTACTTGCTTTAAAATTAAATTTTACTTTAAATAAAAAGATAGTGATTAAATGTACATAGAGATAAGTAATATATCTTATCCACTTATATACAAATTCATCTTAAAAATCGGTCAATCGCCATAGGCGATCGACGAAATATTAAATTTATATAAATTTTATATATTAAATAAAGACTCAAAAGAAAAAATATATAATTTTTTCCCCAAATTTTTCGGAATTAGGATATACCCAGCTACTCTTTATGGGATCTGTGCCCCGCATAAACTGCCAATTAGCCGTTGTTCTCATTTCTTATTACCTTTGTGAATAATCAACTTTTATGTACTTGTGAAAATATCACACTACCCTGTAGTTTATAGAATTTACAGCTAAAAATATTTAACTTTAATTCTCAGGCAATAATAATTATTGTATCACTTTATACTATTATTGAATAATTAAAACTGGTTGATAAGTAGAATAAGTCATTTTATTTCATTCAAAATAAAGTGGAGGACAATGTAGTCCCCAGCAATGTGATAGACTCAAAAAGGTGTTTCAATTACGTTTAACCAACTACCTTATCCCTACGCTTGGTCCGATCACACGCAATGACTAAAAACAGTAAAGCTGCATAGGGTCTTCTCGTCTATCTAGAGGTATACAGTATCTGCCAATTCTGATTAAAAAAATGGTTAAATCCATTATGAGAGTTATTTCTGCTTTTAAACATACTTATCCTGCCTCTCTACGTTATTACACGTTCAGAATTCGACTGTACATTAGTCAATTATATTCAAATTTTCCTTTGTGAACCAGTCTGTCGCGATATATACAACTATCGACGGTCTTTAACTAGGATGTCATTAACCGTTTTCAACTTTCTTTTCTATAGCGATAAATCTGTTAAGTTGTATCTTTTCATCAGATTTTTTCTTTAATGTTTTTATATAACATGTTATATAAAATACTAAACTTTAATTTAGTTATAATATATTTTAATTCGTTTAATTTTATAATTTTTTATTAATACAGTATATTCTGAATTAACTTCAAATTCAACATCTAAATATTTACTTAATGTTTTAATATTAACACCTACGATATCTGCAGATTCAGATACAGTTTGTGTTTTTAATATTTCACCTTTAGGTGTTATTATTTTGTATATACAACTATCATGTTGATAAATTATTTTTTTTGAATCTATATCTCTAAGACGTCCGTCTCATAAATGTTCTACTAACGGAAGAGCATTTTTTAGAATATCTCTTTCATTTTTAGTTAATTTTTCTGCGGGGATACTACCAGAATAAGTAGATAATTGGTCGGCGGCGTTGCCGCCGGATGGGTCGATTCCTTCGGAGTCGACCCTCGATAATCTAAGACTATTCATCCCTGATTTAATTAATTTAATTTGCTCTAAGCCTTTTTCTGTTAAATGATCATTAGTTTTAATTATTTCAGCAACTTTGCAGAAGTCTGAAAAATCTAAGGATTTTACACCTTGTGGTGAATACTCCTTAAAAAACGGAATAATTTTTTCATTTATATCCGCAAATTTCATTACAAGAAAATCACCAGCTAATTTATTTGGTCTTAGTTTATATGAACCGCAATTTAAATATTTAACTATTTTATTCATTAAATCAATATCACGTACGTGTTGAGTGATTTGAAATTTTAAATTTATTCCAAAACCTGTTTTATGAGTTAAAGATTTGTGCATCTGAACCATAAAACTTCCCTCACCTCCAGTAAAACCTGCTAATCAATTTGGATCTTTTATTTCTTGATCTAAAACTAAAGGTCTCGAAACAGGAATAGTATTAGGAAAAGCTTTTTTTAAATTATCTGTAAGACTATTATTCATTGAAGCTCTGATATTAACAATTTTCTGTACTCCTTCAGAAGTTAGATGATCTTTTTGTTTAACTAATTCATACGCTTGTTTAAACAAAATATAATCAGCAAATTTTTGTGTAATTAAAGGATATTTATCAAAATGATCTATAATTACAGCTAATTCTTTTATAGAAGTTATTCGAAATTCAATTAAATCATTTTCTTTATTACTAATAATACCAATTTCACCAAATGATCTTTGAATTAATTTTAGTAAGGGTTGATCCTTTTGATGTAAACCTATCAGATATCTAAGTTCAATTAATCAACCTGTTTTATATTTATTATTTTGGCTAATTCGTATATTAAAACTAGATTCTGCGTCGGAAAACCCCGTTATGTAATAAGGATTTAATGCATAGTTATTTATTTCATCGCTAAGCGATGAATTTAAAGTTTTTTTTGCACGTTGATCCATTATTCGTGATAATTTTAAAATTAATGATTTTACTGGATCTTTTTTATGTGCTCCATTATAAACTGTATTACATATTAATTTGAAATCATTAAAATCTTGAGCTTTTTTACTTAAAAAAGTCAATTTATCAAGAAAAGATATTAAATAATTATGTAATATCCGGATATCCTTAATAATTAATAAAACACTACCTTTACTATTATTTCTAGCTTTTTGAATATTTATTCCTATATTCGATGAATTATTTAATTTTCAAATTGAATTTTCATCAAAACCTAAGTTTTCTATTAAAAATTCTTTAATTTTCACAATCACAGGTAATTGATGTTCTGTTAAAACAATAGAAAAAGCAGGTACTAAGTTGCTTCTTCATAAATTAAATGAACCTTCACCTTCAATTAAGCCTAATAATCAGTAAGCTGTTATTTTTATATGATTAGCAGGTAGATCAAAGTTAGTTCGATTAGAATTCATACCATTTTTTAATTTTATTAATTTATCTATTAATTGTTCTGTTAATACTCCATTTCTATTATGGTATAGGTTAAAAGCTTCTTTAAAATTTAAATAATCTAAATATTTAGTAGTATTTAAATTATAATTATCAAAAATATTAATTAATTTTATTATACCTTCTTTATCTCAAACAATAAATTTACATTCTTTATCTGTTTCATAAATATTACCTATATCTAATAACTTTTGTATATAGACCAAAACAATTTTATCGTCTTTATGAAGTCCAATAGTAAATCTAAAATTAAATTTATTTATATTATCGTTTTCAACGTAATTAGGTACAATACTAAAATTTGACTCCCCATCAGAAAACCCTACGAATCATCAATAAAAATTATGTAAATTTGTTTTATTTTTCATTATTGTAATATCTTTAAGAGAAACCAAAGAAGCAAACGCCCTAATTTGTACAAAACCTCGAGTTATTAAGAAAAGCTTATTTAAGCTTTGATATTTATTATTAAAAATGTTTGTGACTTTCATTAATTAGTTAAAAATGTATTAGACATTAAGGCTGTAAAATTTCCTCTTGATTTCAAACGTTTTCTATTAAACACGACAGATCCCGTGGTCTTTTCACCGCGGGAAACCTTCTATATTATCGATTTCCAGATATGGTCTTAAATGTTTTCAGATACCTATAGTGAAATTCTTAGTTTACGAAATACGAGCCGAATTTCCCAGTTAAAGACTAATCTTTAACCCCATCACCACTCTTAGAAGCACACAATATGATGGCATTCTGTTTTTTCCATAATAATTATTCTTTTCAATTAGTTTTTATTCAAGATTTATAATTACATAGCTAAAGCTAATACACCTTATCGCCGATCCCTTAAATAAAAAAGCTCGAATTATCCAGTTGGGGTGTCAACCCTCTGGATAATTTTTTGGATTCGAACCAAATTACGCCACTTGTTTTATTCATCAGTTAAAGCGTCTAATTGATATATTAAAATGGCACCAAGATATTGTGGAAAATTATTAACTACCGCCAAGAAATCCAAAAAAAAATTTGATTTAACGGAATTAAATATATAAGTTTAGTAATAACTATAGAGTTGGATTTACACCAACGCAGCAAATAAATACTGCAATTCCAATTTCACTGAGCCAATCTTCGAGACAGCTGTTGTATCGTTACATCATTCATGCGAGACCATATTTAGTGGCCAAGGTATTTTGCTACCTTAGGACCCTCATAGATAAGGCCGCCATTAACCGGGGTATCCTTCAAAACCAGACCGACATTTATAATAAAAGCAGCCCAGAAACTCCGTTAACCAGCCGGCATCGGGCAGACATCACACTCTATACTTAGACTTTCATCTTAATGCAGCGTGCTTTGTTTTAATTAAACAGTCGGACAACACGATTCTATGCTTCCTTATCCAAACCGATATTAAACGGGGGATCGGCACTCCTTCTCCCTAAGTTACGGTAGTTAGTTTGCCGAGTTCCTTAAAGATTGTTCACTCAAGCGCCTTCGTATTCTCTACTAGCTTACCTCTTGGTACTTAGGTACGGTTTTATTATCGTAAAGTTAATAATAGCTTTACGTTGTTTATTGCTTTTCCAGAACACTTATACACCCATATAAGGTTGTTACAATAATCACAAGATTTTTCTCATCGTTTAGACCTTTAGGTCAACTAACTTAGAGGCCGTTACTTATATAATACCATAAGCTTAAGGCGAGGTAAAAAAAATTTTTTTTATCCTTTTTCGTTACTCATGTCAGCATTCTCACTTGGGTTAATCTTTTTTTTATTCTTAAAAAGAATAATTGAATATTATCACCCAACGTTCCGCTACCCCATAATTAAATTAGATAGACCATCTCTTAATTTGAATACCAACTGTAATTATGGACAAGGTGTCGGTATATTGTTTAGATCCGATAAATTTTAGATGTCTCTATCCACCGGAGGTCTTCCGGTGTTGAATCAGTGCTCTATTACGAGGTCTTTAAAAAATGGCCGCTACTAAGCCCATTACCTGATCGAATAAGATAAAAACTCTCTTTATTTCACTTGACAATAATTTTGGAACCTTATATTTACACTTGTTCTGGGCTGTTTCCCTTTTGACATACACAGATAATTCCTCTTTGCCTACATCTTTAGGCTGAGTTGAGGAAGTTCTCCCTAAATAGTTTTACATCATACGAATAACTATCCATTTAGACAATATGCGTCCATTATACGGACGCTGGGCTAAAAGCCCGATAAAATTTTATTTTTTAGATATAAGGTAAATATCTTTTATAGGTTTACCTCTTTTAATAGCATTATAGACTGCTTGTCTTGTTACCCCTAAGTACTGTCCTGCTTCGGTTTGATTACTAAATTCTTTAATTTCATTAGTTTGAGTATTAAGAATTGTAACTGCGACTCCTTCACGTTCAGTAGTCTTCGCTCTTATGTTAGCTAGGGCTTCAGAAGTTAGTGGATTATTTTTTTTATAGTTTGTAGTGGCAACAGCCAATTTATTTCTAGTTTCTTCGCTAACAAGTTTATTTTTATGAGTTAAAGATAATATTTCTTTATGCTCTGGAGATATAATCTTTGATTTAAACTTTTCAATATTTTCTGGACTATGACGATAACCTAAAACGGAATATGCAAATTTTAATACATTGTATTCAGGATTTAATTTATCAATATAAAATTGTTCTCTCTCAAGCAATTCAGTTTTAGAACAATACTCTAATATATCCAAAGTGAAACCTTTGTATCCATATTTAAGTAAAGCATCTTTTATTGGTCTAGAATTTCTTTTTAACTCATTTTCATTGAAATAACTTGCTAATCTATTAGCTAAATTAATCCCACTACCTACATAAGATTTTTTATTTTCATTGTTAACTCAACGATAAATACCTGATTTATTCCGATTTTCTTTTAATATAGTTTCGAGGCCGCCGGAGGCGGCCTTGAAACGTCGCGCGCCTACGGCGCGCGCCGTTTCTTTAAATAATTCAGCATTTTCATAACTTTTTAAAGGAGAAACTATATCTTTCGTTGATGTTGAATAAAATCGTATATTTGAAAAGTTTTTATAACCATAATAAACCATTTTACCTTTATTTAAATATCCTCATCGAACTGTATTCAACGTTTGGTCATTTAAAGATGGAATAGGTTTATTAAATATAACGTCTAAATATACGATAAATTCGAATAATTTAAAGGAATATTTAAAAATTAAATTCCTAATTTTTATTAATCAATATATTAATGTATTCAATATATTTTTATTTAATAAATTTTTTATCAATTTAATTAAATGAATAATTTTACCCAAGAAGCATAAACTAAAACCAGAAACACCTCGAGAAAATTTGGCTAAAGATATAATAAATTTTTTTAATCGTGTTTTTATTTTCATAGTTGTTTTGTTAATTATTATTACAGAGGTGAGCGTCACTTTTTAAAGTACCCAAAGAAGCAGTCTAATCTTAAATCTTGAACTACTGTAAAGTTAGCATACAGTATCGTGGTCTTTTTCAGAACTACAACCACTCATTACATAAAAATTTTTAAAACCTTCAAAATTACTAATTCCCTACTTTAGTTAATTTTGGATAAACCATTATAAATAAATAATTTATTCTATTATTTAAAAAATAAATATTATGATTAGTATGAATTATCTGATTTATTATTAAATATTAACAAAACCGGGTTTTATTTATGTATTATTTATTCTACCGATTCGTGACAATCCACCTCTGTACACATTTATTAATACTAATAACAATTCTTTATGTAGACTCAGGTTATTTTTTAGGACAAGTTAATTATATACCTCTTATGCAAATGAGAGATAACTCTCACTCCCGAAGTTGCTGGTACCAATAATAACTTTACCTTTACTATTTACACTAATAATTAGTGTATTATATATTAGATTTATATTAGCAAAGGGTACTTTAAGATCCAGAAAACAACCAAAGATAAAGATTTTTAATACCATCTTTGAACTTATTAAAAGCAGGTAGACAGCAAGGGTAATATTTTTTTTTATTTATAAATAATTTACAAATAAAATAATTATAGTATCGTCGGGCGTCCTAGACGACCAATAATACATCGCGTAACGCGTTTTATATCTAAAAATAAAATTTTATTTATTGCCATTGCATCCTTTCAGATGAGGCTTGACTATATTTTAAGCATATTATAAATAATATGCCAACCTACATTTAGTCGATGAACTGCATACCTAAACAGGTATTTGGCTGCGGATTATCCATTTTACTTTCGTATATCAATTTCTATTTTACCATACAACGAGTCATTACCTGAGCCACAAGAAGTTATTCACCTTTACGTTGCCGTTCTTGTTTGGTCGAAATTGCTTTAGGATGTTCCCGTCAATTTGAAGGTTTAGAGCAGAAGGTTCACTTCTACTTAAAGGCTGTATATTAAGTTACTCACACTTAAACAACCTTAGCATACTATGTCTGTTATTTTTACATTCATCACTGCCATTCCGAGACCTATTACTTAACGATAAAATCTTCACGATTCCCCGATATAATTGAAAAATATCTCCTCGACTAGCCATGTAAGATCAAGTTCTGTACCTGCATGATGTTAGTTAAAATTACGTACTTAGATACGTTTCGCGGAAAACCAGCTATCCCTAGTCAGTTTTATCTTTCACCAAGCTTACCACAATTCATCGGATATTTATGCAACAATAACCCGTTCGAGCTTTTGTGACTCTGATCATGGTAAGATCACTAGGTTTCGGGTCTAATTTTAGATACTTATCACTATTGTATTGACCGATTTATCTAGGCAGTTATTGCTCGCATCTAATATTAACTTGCTGCAATTTGTGCCAAAAGTTTCCTTTTGGATTAGACTATACCTTCAACTCAAAAAAAATATTTAGCATGAACTTTTTAAACTTAAATAATTAAAATAAATATATTAACTAATATTTTACATCTTCTTAATTTTTATTTGGAGAACAACAACACATGGTTGATTACTGCTATCAAAATTTTATTAATTTACAAATTTACGTATCTGAATCTAAATTTAATTTATAATAAAAATGGTCTAAAAAATAAGGCTTAACTAAATTTATTAATTCATTTTTAGAACTACTAAATATATAAACTCTATAACCATTAGTATGTTTATGTAAACTACACTTTAAATTAAATTTATTTTTCAAGATATTGATTATTAAATTACACTCATCTAAAGAAAATGACTCAGTGCAAATATATAAACCTTTACCTGACTTGTAACTATCATCCATTAGTCAATACGCTAATCCTTTAGGGGTTAACATATTTTCTAAATTTATAGGTAATACTTTTATACCTTTCGAATCGTAAAAAAGTTCTCTATAGACATTGAAACAAGGCAAGCTTAAAGTTTGAAATTTAATTGCTTGGTATTCTTTATTTTTATTAGGTCTACTATCAAACTTAGACATAACTAATGGTTTTGTACCACAAAAATTTTTAAACAAATCATATAAATGTTCTAAATAAACTTTATTTACAATAGATTGTTTAAATTGCAATCTTGTGTTACATTTTTCATTAGGTTTTTCTGCTGATAAATCACCTAACATTGAGCCTAAAATAATATCATGTAATTCCTGAGGCACAGTAAGATGGACTTTAGTGGACACCCTATAAAATCTACATTGTAGATTTTGTTTTAATAAAATAATCATTAAATTTTTTTGTGATTATCTAAAAATAATATATTTTTTTTTAATTAATTAAAGATATAAAAATAACATTATTTAATGCTTAAAAAAAAATTACTTAATGTAAATATTACTATTAAATAGTTTTATTTAACAGATGTTAATATAATTTTAGTTAAAAATAATTAGCTATATTTATTATTATTAAATATTAATTTCCTAAATATTATGTACAATGCCGATAGATATTTAGTTTATTATATTTATTAAAATAAATATTAGAATTATCTATTATTATGAAAATAAAGTTATAAATTTTATAACCTTATTTATCTTATTTGTTTAATTATTCATGCATTTATTTCCTGGAATAATTGAGTGCTGACGTGTTACGGAATCCCGTCTCATTTTTCAAATCAGTCGTTACAGGGTTAAATAAAAAGGAACCACATAAAATTATATATTATGCTCAGTTCAAATTGTTCTAAACAATTTATTCCTACTTTTTATCAACTTCCCACGGTATTGCCTTAGGTTATAATTTAAGCAGTATGTACTATTTGGACCGTGTGCCATAAACATAAGCTTAAATTCATTTTTTACCCTTAGGTTTCACCGTTAGCATAATAATTTAAGAATTATTATACCGACCCTTTTACAGGTCATGAGTCAGTTTTATTAAAAAATTTCACAATTTTTATGGGCAAGCAATTTACCCATTATGCAAAAGGTACGCTTTTAATGTTATTTAAATTTTCTTCTCAAGCTGCTTATAAAACTACTAATTTTTCAATTCCCTCACGGTACTCTACGCTATCGCTCAATATATCATATTTAGCCTTAGAGGAAGGTTCCCCTTTACTTATTCAAACAAGTCTTAACCCATTCTACTTATTAATTTTTATTTATACCATACTATGGTTTTAATTTACATAGGTTTTTATATTTATAAAACTTTTATTTACTTAATATTATATATTAACTTTTAAAAATTTTCCTAAAAATTTTTAATAATATTTAATGTTTTTATATTACCCGATTGTACCTAAATCCTCCCATATGTATTGGAAGGCTTCTCTATTTTCATTCTCACTAATCATAGAATCTCTTTTGATTTCTTTTCCTAAAGTTATTAAGATATTTCAATTTACTTCGTTTATTACTGAATTTCTCTTAGAGTTCATGTTTTTAAACAAATTAAAATTTCTCTCTTTGATATATTGCAATGATTCCCTAATAGTTTCTTTCTATATTTTTCTATATTTAGAAAAATGAAGTAAAACAATATATTCTATATCGTTAAGACACTTTTAATTCTAATTCATTTAAAAAATTTTTTTAATATTGATATTCGGATTATTATGGCTCGAACATAAGAATTCCTCAACCCAAATGAGGCGCCTTTCCAACCTGGCTCTAATCCGTTTATTAATTTTAACAGAGAATATCCGATTTGAACGGATGTGACTAAATATAGCCAAATAAGACTCAAGCTTATCACCATAAACCGGGCTCGGTCAATTCTCTTATTAAATTTTCTTTATCCATTTTAGGACTTTGTGTTATTGAAGGCTAAGATGTAATTTCATTTTAATAAAAATAAACTTTAAATTATTTAATAAAACTTTATAAATGGTAGGATAGCGACCAAGTCTTATCGTGTATATCATATTCAAGATACACTCCACTTTAGCAGTACCAAAAGTAATTATTTTCGCTATTCATAATACCAAAACGTTTCTTAAACCCGAATTTGATTTTCAACGCATACGGCATCCATTTACCTTATGACCAATTACGCGCTTTGCCGGTCTTTATCCAAGGACCAAACCTTAGATTGATTTTACTATTATAAAAACCAACATTTTATGTATCGATGTTTAATGTTTGGTTATCGTTTATTCACTTTTTCGTTGCATACCGTTTATTATTGAATATCCCTTACTAGCACTTACGAGCTTTGGACAATACCATATTTTATTGAATTTTTTGGCCTTTTAAGTTTTTTTATTTAATATATACGGCCTATTTTAGGACTATGATTAATATAAATGGTTAACCATATAAACAGGTATTAGCTTATTATATTACTACTTGATCGTCCTATAGAATTTAAATGACTCTACTAATTAAATTTTATTGACTACTAATTTACATTTGATTTTGCTACCATACCGACTTAGTCGGAGTTACCAACATGCTACATTATTCTCCACTTTCGGATAAACTCATAGTTAATTTCTAAAGGGCCGGTCATTATAGAAAAGTCCTCACTTACAAGGTACAAACTTTTCTTGATTGGCCTAAAATATTTTAAATAACACTTTATAACTTTATATTAAATTTTTAATTTCGTTATTTTAAAATTCCTATTTATTAAATTTTTAAATTTAATTTTTATTTAAACAATACAAAATTTTTAATATTATTATATAAATAAATATAAATTTTATATAATAAAATTTTATATAAAAAATTTTTTAATAACCGTTAAAAAGCAAAATTTATATCAACCTTAAATTATTATAAATTTATTATTTATTCAATTTGCGTAAAAAGTTAAATATTTATTTTAATTATAATTAAAAATATCATTAAATGATTCTTTCAAGATTCGAACTTGAATAATATTCTTATCAAAAATATACTTTACCGTTAAGTTAAAGAACCTATAATAATTTTTTTTATTAAAGGAAATTTAAAATATAATACTTTTTCATCTTATCAAAAATAAAAAAATTTTTATGTAATGATTTTAAATAAATAAAAAAAAAATTTTTTTTATCTTTTAAACAAAGAAATTAACTATTAAGTAGGGTTGCCTACCATCTTTTTTCATAGATAGTTTTTATTTAAGAAGGCACCTTTTAACGTATACAGCCCTCCACTAAATTAATTCATTTCAAGATTATGCTTATCCCCCCCCCCCCTCACCACCAATTGAAAAATCCTGGTTGCAATTTTATTCCAAATTTATTATAATGAGATTTACTCCAAACATTACCACACGGGCATATCTTTGATAGTTTAGTTATATCATTTTAAAGGTTATATTAGTTTAAGAGTTATTGATATTGTCTACAATTTTCAGATATTTAATAATATTACTTTTAATTTGACGTATTTTGCTCATATTAACTATTTATTTTTTATAGAGTATACGACCAGTTTATATTATAATCTTAGATTGATTCAATGCATGATAAAGACTAGTATGGGCTTTAAATCTTATATTGAATTGCCACTATATGTGTCTTAAATTATTAACTTATTAAGTATGATGTTTTCCTTTTTTATTTAGTATCGCTCAATATTATTTTAGCAATTCAAAGAGTTTGTTTAGTCTTTACTAATAATTAAATGAACTATTATTTTGTCCCCCCCCCCCTCATTATCGACAATGTTATTTCCATAATTTAAGTCAATTAGTTTATCGTCCCGCTTCCCTAAGACGGATTAATTAAAAGTAGTTTATGTAAATTTTTACTTGTCCCTTTTGACATACATAAAATATTCAAAGTGGCGCATAATTAAAATATAAAAATTCTAATTTTTATATTTTAATTTATTTAAAAATAACAAAAATTTAGACATTTTTAATTTATATTAATTTTCTGCGGATTGCTATGGGACGTCTTTGTGAATTAAAGTTAAAATTTTTATCTTGTATCTTCCAACAAAAATACAAGAGCACTCAGGTTTGAACTGAGAAACAAAAGGTTGAAGCTTTTTATTTTTCCTATTAAATTATACTCTTAAAATTTAATCTATTTACAGAAAAGAGATGATTCGAACATCCATGTGCTTCCACAATATTTAGCAAATATTTTACCCTACCTATGGCTACTTTTCTTTTAGCTTAAAAAAATAACTAATATTGCTTATAAAAGGTAATATTTAAATTTTAAGTTTATTTTAAAGCAAAATTAATTTAGATTCATATTTAAATTTTATAAAATTTATATTACTTTATTAAAATCTTTAGATTATATAAATTTTAAACTATTTAATTCTATAATATAAACATTTATAAAATCATTAATTTTTTACAAAATATAAAAATACAGCTTTAATTAAAAATATAAAAATTTAAAAATTTATAATTAAAAATATTTTTATTATACTTTATAAAATAAATATTAAGCAAATTATAAAGTACAATGTTTCGAGTCAGACCGGATACGATCCGGCATCTCCATCCTCGACAAGGATAGCCTTTACCTATTAAGTTACTGACCCCCCCCCTCCTCTAACGTTCCACGCGATACTAAAATAAATTATGTAAAATAAATATTTATAATAAAAATTAATTACTTCAAATTTTTATTAGTCTTTGAAATTATTTTAAATTTTTTAAGGTTTATATAGTACATTTTTAGTTAAGAGTAATTTAAATTGATTAACTTAAATTACTTATATATTAAACTTTAATGTGGCTAGCTGAAGTCGAATCAGCACAACACAGGTGGAAGCTGAGCAGTCTACCATTAACATATAGCCACTTTGGAGCTTAAACTAAGCTATGTAATAATATATTATAGAGTTCTAGAGGAATCGAACCTCTAACTGAATGATTAAAAGGCATATGCTCTACCTAATTGAGCTAAGAACTCCCTTTTACTCCCTCCCCCTTATTTAAGATACTATTATTTATCCTTTAAATTATTTTTAATTTATATTTTAAAGGTTATTTTAAAGTTGAATTAAATATGGAAAAAGTAATAATAATTCGTCTAAATAATTTTATTTTTAATATTAATTTTTATATAACCTCCTTATAATCTATATTTTTATCAATAAATTTTTATTATATATTATTAAAAGTTGTATTTAATTTTCGTAACAAGCTTTTATTAATCATGAATTAATATTATAAATTATGAAAATTAAAAAAATTTTTATAATTTTTCAATAAATTTTACTTACCTTACTAAAAAAATTTTAATAAAAAATATATACTTTATTCCGTTGTATAAACCAATTAAATAATATAAACTTTTATTATTCTTTTTATATTTATTTCATATTAATTTACATAAATTTTATTTTATAATAACAAAAAATAAAAATTTATAATTTATAATATCATATTCTAACTGGGTTTTAAAGACATAATTAAATAAATTTAAAAATTATTTTTATAATATGGTTCCCTCCAGGTAACCTTTATTCTTCAAGATTCCCTCCCGTTTTGTATCTAAGACTAACCTGTTCAACTAAAAATTTTTACCTTCTTATTTTGACAAATTTTAAATAATTTTTATTTTTACAACAAAAAATCAAAAATAAAAATTATTTAAAAAATTATTTAATTTTTATAAATGGATATCAAACTTGAATTTTAATTATTTTATTAACAAATTTAAAATTAACTTACCTAAGCCTAATTTAAACAAATAATTAAATTATACTTTATCTTCTTATTTACCAAATAGATACACAACTGCCTAATAATACTCTTTAGAATTTTCCAAACTCGTCGCTGTTGTTATTTCAACATTATTATCTTTATCACGTTTTTCAATATTATTATTTTCATTATATATTTTTTCAACTTTTTCAATACAATTTATTGAAAAAGTTGGAAAATTTACTTGAAAGAAAAACTATTAAATTACAAAAAGAAAAAAATAAATTTAATAATGATTGTATGAAATTTTTAAAACAGTATAATTTATTAAATATATTTGTTGAAAAATTTCGTGGAATTGATATTTTATTAAAAGACAATTTTAATATTGATATATTAAAAACATTATTAGATAATATTCTCAATGATGAGGTATTAAAAATATTATAGATCATATTGAAAAAAATAAAAAAAATAAATTATTAAACCAACATATATTTAATAAATATATGGGATAAATTTGAAGAGGCTGAAAGATTTAATTATGATAAATTTAATGAAAATTCACTTATATTGCCAGGTAAATATGGTACTGATTATTTATTTGACAATAATACAATAAATGAATTAAAGTTTTCTTTTAACCATGATAACAAAGGATATAAAGATTTTTTTTATGTAATAGTATTTAATTAAATAATAAAAAATAATGAAAAGATTCTTTATAATTATATAAAATATAATGCATTATTAATTAAACTTTTTTATGTTTTTATTATTATTGAACAATATATAATAACATCAGATGTACATAGAGGTTACTTAAGAAATGATTTTATTTACAATATTGATATCTTAAAAAATATGAAAAATTATTAGATCTTTACTTTGACTTTGAAATTATAGGAAAATAATATTATGAGTCTTATAGAGAACAAAAAAAGAAATGTGCTAATCCTGTCAAAATTTTAAAACAAAATTTAGATGGTCAACTTATAAAATTTGATTATAAAAAATTTACCGATTTAATAAAAATTCTCAAAACTTGGGATATAAATAGTAGCTATAATGATGAGATATTTAATATTTTAAAACTTTTAATGGGTATAAATAATGTAAATGATATTACAAAATTTTATTCTGAAAATAAAGATAGTTTTTATTTTGATAACATGTATAATCTTCTTTCTAGATTTATATTTGTAATTCCTGATATAAATAAATTTATAGGTTATATTAAAAATAATATAGATCAAAATATTAATCAAGAAGATAAAAGAATAACTAAATTTTCTCGTTTAAATCATATATTAAGTAACATAGATCAAAAATTTCGTAATAGTATGTATAATCATTCTGTAAAATTTTATTTAGATTCACCTGAACGATATAAGAGTTTTTAAGCAACTTTTTCATATGAAAATATTCATGTTAATTTAGGTTCTGAAAATTAAAATATAATTAATCATCTTTTGAAATTTAAATAATATAATTATTATTTTATCTTTAAATTCATATTAACCGTATTTTATTATAAAATAATGTTTAAATTAATTTTAGTTTATAATATTTTCTTTATAAATATTAAATAATTTTACAATGACAAAAATTTATCTAGTATTTTTGTTTTCATAATTATTAATTTATTAGTATTGTATTTAATAAAAAAAATTATAATGAAATTTAATAAAATTATAATAAAAAAAATTTTTTATAAATTAAAACTTATAACAAATTTTTCTGCTGATTCTTATGTGACGTCGCCTATATTATCTTATCTCTTTTGTTTATTACTCTATTTGGCATTATGATGACATTGGTATTAAAATTAAAAAATATATTTTTAAATCGATGCGTTTGCATCGACAAGAAGATAATGAAAACACAAAAATTAAAATATGATAATAAACTCTGAACACTGTTTACTAATTTTACTTTTAATCCAATATCAAATAATTTTGTTAGAAAATATCCAGCTACTATTTATAAAAATTATTATTCAACTGCATCATCTGATAATATTTATCCAATAAATATCTATTATTTTTCTAATCCTGTAACACTATTAAATACAAATGTAAAAATTTTTATTTTAAACCTTATTTATTTGAAGAAGTTATTAACACCTACAATATTATGTTAAAGGAATTAAAATAATTGAAGATGAAAATCATGATATTATAAGAATATTATTGTATGACATTAAACCTAATTTTGAGGATAAAGAAAATAATTATCAACTTATATTAGATTTTTTAGTCATCATAATAAAGAAGATATAAAAGCAGAATAATTATATAATAAATATAATTTAGTTATATTGTAACATTTAAATCATCGCTTCGCGAAGATTATCCTGATCTAATAAAAGAGGAGTATTTTAAGATTAAAAATATGATATTTGATTTAATTGAGTTAGAAGTTAATGGAATAGAACCTAAATGTACCAAAGGATCACTTTATTGTTCTATTAGCATAAGCTCACATTTTTATTTAACACTAGTAAATAATTTTAAATTAGGAGGTTATGTAGTCTTTAACTAATTTAATAAATATATTCAGTATATTTTATACTTAATTTTCAATATACTATATTCAACTAATTATTGTTTTTCTTTTTTAAAATAAATAAACCAAATGATTAATTAGTCATTCTGTTTTTGAACCCACTTTATAAAGTGGGTTTTTTATTAACAAAATATTATAAACTAGTAATATAAAATATATAGTTACTAATTTTAATTTCTTTATTATATAATTCTGTATTAAATTATAATCAAAATATTTTCAATTTAATAAACTAATAATTTATGGACATCAGCAGTTGGATGAATAAGTTGAACTAAAAAAAAAAGTAATTTTAAATATTATATAAACTTTATAGTAAATTATCAAAATTTAAGGAAAAAAACTTTAATAAATAATATATTATAAATAAAACTAACCAAAAAAATATTTATAGGTACTTTTCATTTTTGATGAGCGCTTTTATACCATTACTCTTGAACTCAATTTTAAATTTTTCCATTAATTCATGACGATCTAAATCTAATCTATCCATTATCTCGTCAATTCTTCTTAACATATTTAAATGTTCTAAAGATCTTGTATAACCTGGCGCATAAGATAAATTATGTTCAGATCTAAAAGAATTCATCTTTTCTCAGTGGGAATTAATACATTTTTGAGATTCTAAAATATCTCAATTATACTCTTTATACAAATCTATAAAACATTCTTTTATAGTATATAACTTATTTTCATCAAGGTTTGTAGATATTATATTAAGGTACAATTGATTAAATCTATTATTAAATCTTTCAAAAATTATATTATCTGATTCTATTTGTGCATTAAATCAAGTTCGTTGTAATTCAGCATACTTATCAAGAATATCTTGACTAATATTATTATCCGTTACAAGAATGATACATGCAATTGTAGTAACCAATCATAAACCAACTCCACATATTAGATATTTTGAACCTAAAATTAAAGTTTGCATAAAAATAATACTTTATGATTCTTAGAGTTTTAATTTACTCTTACTAATTTATTCAGAGATATAAAACAATTTGTCTCTTCATAACTGGACAATAATCACATCTAATTGAGATGTTTTTAAGTCAAAATGACTTGTTATAAAATTTGTGAACCCACTAAGCATTACACGAACTAGTGTTATATTATTTTATTGTTTGATATATAATTATTTAATCTTATTTCTTTATAATCATTATTTTTTTTATAATATTTTTTTTTATAATTTTTTTTATTAAATATTAATGTTTTTAAAAATACATTTAAATTTTTTTTATTTTATAACGAAGAATTTTAATAAATTATTTTCTTTTTAAATTCATACCACTTATAATTTTCTTAATCTTTTCAAATCCTTCAAATGTTAAATGTACTTTTGATTTAATCATTGCCATAACAACACAAAAATCTTCAAAATTAAGTTTTTTAATTCCATGTAAAGAATATTTATGAAAAAATGGTATAAATTTTTCATCAATATCTTCAAACTTAGTTACCTTAAATTGTGTATATTTTGTATTACTATTAATTGTGGTACAATTTAAATATTTTAAGATATTTGAAATTAATAATCTATCTCGATTAGATTGAACAATAGAAAAGAAAAAAGATACTCGATTAATACTTTTTTCAGTTTCAGCTTTTTAGTTGAATTAAAATGATCCTTCTCCTGTAGTAAAACCAGCAAGTCAATTAGCATCCTTAATTTCTTAATTAGATACTATAGGTTTAACAACAGGAATAAAATTTGGAAAATTTTTTGTCAGTTTATCTGATAAACCTTTATTCATAAAAGCTTTTATATTAATTAATTTTTCTATTCCTTCATTTTTGAGATGTTCACCTTTATTAATTAATTCAACTGCAGATTTAAAAAGAAGAAAATCTGCTTGTTTTTGTGTTATTAGAAAATTATTATCAAAAAAAGGAATAATTATATTTGATAAATCTTCAACAGAATTTACATAAAATGTTATAGCATTATTACTTAAATCATTCTTTATTTTTCCAACTTTAAAATAAGAATGTATATTTTTAATTAAATCATGATCTTTATAATTTAGAGAGATAGAAAATGAAGGATGAACTGAAAAAATTTCTCTTTAGTTATTGAAATAGTAAATGTTCCCTCAGCATCTGTGAATCCTGTGATAAATAAAGGATTGAGCGCAACCAAAGGCTGATCCATAGCGCACGCTGAACGTGCGCTCGAATCTGAATTTTTATTAATTATATCATTGTTATATATTTTGATTGGTATTATAGTTAATATAAATTTTAAATCTTCAATAGAATTTATAATAAAATCAACATTATAAAAATTTTTTAAAATAAAAAGTAAAACCAAAGAACTACCACTCAGAAATGCCTTAAAGTTCCAATATTTAAGATATGCTAGATACGTTACTACCACACTGAACAAAAGGCAGAGATATATATTCATTCATTGAATGAATGAATGATTTAATTTTAAATTTAAATATTTTTTTTTCATATTTTCTGATACGTTTTTTGTAAAATTATAGGTTTAATTACAAACAATTTAATAGGTGCAAAATTTGTTTGGTAAGTTTTTATTAACTTATATTATTCCCCTCCCTCAAAAAATAATTTTTAACAGATAATTAAAAATTATAACAGATAATTGGAGTGGGGGGGGGTGTCTTGTTAATAATTAATTATTCCCGTGCAACTTCCGCTACACGAACCATATTTCGCGAGTAAGGGGCTTACTTCTCCATCGCATTGCGATAGTCAAGTCTTAAGATTTATATACTTATTGAGGCGCCCTTTTCCATAGATATAAGAATTGTAAAATAAATATATCCTCTCCCTCTTGCAAGGGTTGATTCTTTCAAACCAGGTCCGACTATCTCTTCGTCTTCCTTTCGGCTTCGCTTCAACTTAATCTTTATCATTTTTAAGTTTACAACTCGAGGGCTTTTACCTCTAACGTGGAACGTTTAGTCTGTTAGCTTTGTCGGGAACAGTTTAAAACTGCTCTGACGAGTTAGCACCGTCTTGTCCATTTTCTTCTCAGAAGCCCATCTTCGCAGAGCGAAGATGGATTGATATCTTTACAACTGTTTCTTCACTATAAGGCTCTCTCTTATAATTTTGTTAGTAAAGCTTTAGGATATTGACAGTTTTGATCCATTCTTAAGCTAATAATAGGGAACCTCACTCCCTAAATAACTTAACACTAATCAAAGCTGTGCATACGAAGAAAGATTCTCAAATGCCATAAGCCCAGTTGCTTATACTTTTTATTTGAATCCCCCAAACTTATTGCACTCACAATTTTCAGCGCCTGACGAGTGGTTAGTACCAATCTGAGATAAGATTCACCGTGCCATTGTGATACACGATTACTAGTAATTTCTTTTTCATGTAGTCGAATTTCAGACTACAATCCATTTTTTTTATTTCCTTTTTTTGTAGGATTAGCTAAAACTCACATTTTTGCATCCCTTTGTCAAGGCATATGTGGCACGTCTATCATGCTTGTTAGATTTAACAACTTACAAATTAAAAATATTTATCATTTTCTATCTAAATTCATACCTTCAACTATTTTTATTATTTTATTTAAACCATTTTCATTTAAATGCTCTTTATTTTTAACTAACTCTGCTACTTTTTTAAAATCTTCAAAATCCAATCTTTTAATACCTATTATTGGGTATTTAATAAAAAACGGTATAATCTTGTTTTCAATATCAAAATTATTTTTAATTTGAAGTAATGAAGTATTTTTATTATCATACACAGAAATTAATTTTTTATTTGTCTTTAAATTAGCATTAAAATCATTTAAATAATTTCCCATACCTATTAACATATCTTTATCCCTAATATGTAAACAAGTTCCGAAAATTAATCTTACTCTTTTACCTACTTTATTAGTACTCTTTTCTATAGAAACAATAAATGATGAATCACCAGTAGCAAATCCAGATATTCAAAAAGGATTTGGTATACCATTAAATTTATATTCAGGTCTTTCTATAGGTACAATATTAGGAAAAGCAATTTTTAACTCTTCAGATAATCCCTTGTTTAAATAATATTTTAAAGATAAAATTTTTTCTAGACCAGCTTGAGTTAAATGTTCTTTTTGTTTAATTAAATGATAACATTTTTCAAATAATAAAAAATCAGAGTATTTAGCACCTACTAAAGGATAGTTATTAAAATGATCAATAATAACTTGTAACTCTTCCATAGTATCAACTTTAAAAGAACTGTGCTTTCACTATTTTTTCTAACCTTACCCACACCTAAAGTTTTTTGTATTAATTCCAATAATGGAAGATCTTTAACGTGAACATGAATAGAAAAATTAGCTTGAACTCTTCAATTTAACTTGTTATCTTGATTTTTATAAATAAGTATTATAAAAGAACATTCAGCGTCTGAAAAACCCGTAATAAATCAAGGGTTTAAATTTATTCCATTTGTTATAGTAGAATAATAGGATTTTCTATTTATTTGATTAGTAAAATAATAGGTTTTTTTATTTCTTATTTGATTAGTAAAACAATAGGATTCTCTATCTTTAATTTGACAAGTAGAATAATAGGATTTTCTATTTTCTATTTGGTTAGTAAAATATCTAACTTGATTATTTTTTTCAAAATACATTAGGATATACCTTAAATTTATTATATTAATAAAAATTAAAACATCTATCCGTTGTTCTTTTACAATCAAGTAACGGTCCAGAATTACTATGCTGATTGTTTTAGATCCGTGGTTTCCCATATTATTTTCATAAATCTTATGGTTTGTTGCCTTATCTGAGTAGTTAATTCAGCCACTAATATAAAAATAGCTTGGCACCATAAACTTTAGGGGTTTCCCGGAGTTTGAATTATTAACAGGCCTTTGTAGTACTTTTTTAAGGCACAAAAGAGCCCATAACATTAACTTTTTTACGATAGAAGGGCCATGATGACTTGTCTTATTCCCGGTTATCACACGCCATTTTCTTAGTGAACTAATTTATTTATTTATAAATACAAATAATTTAATATTAAACATTAAAAATATTTCTTAAATTTAATATTGTACATCAAAATATTACCTTTTCCTAAATATTCCTAAATATTAAAAACATTCCTCCCTAATGTTCCTAAATATTTTAAATATTACTCTTCTTATTCCTAATATTAAATTTATTAAAAACATTAAACATTTAAATATTTTAAATATTTGCTTAATATATTTTTATAATAAATATTTTTATAATAAATATATTAATAATTTATATTTTTTTTAAATAAACTAAGGGCTTACGCTAATTGTTGGATCTAACCATGATCTCACGACATTAACTTAAGACAGCCGTGCAACACCTGTAGCAAAGGTATATATGACTTATTTACTTATTTGAAATAAATTCATATGATAAATTTTATCTGTTATTTATTATCCTGTATTCCTTTTTTAGGACAGGTTTAATAACTCGTTTATAAAATAATTATAATTTTTATATTTTACCAGCTATTCAAGTTATGGTAAGATTTTTCGTGGATCATCGAATTAAATAACATACTTCACTACTGGTTTCAAGAAACGGTCTAATGATTTCAGTTTCTACGTTGCCGAATTACTCTTGAGGTGGAATGCTTACATTTTCATTTATAGGCAAAAATTTTAATTCTAACCTATAGCATTCAGCGTTTTCTGCAAAGACTACTAGGGTATCTAGTTGGGATAGGTAGGCCCTCTCGAGCTTTCCCCCCCTCAGAACCGTACGTGCCACTTTCATGGCATACGGCTCAAAAACAGAAAATTATCAATTAACAGAAAATTATCAATTGACAGACCAAGATTTTTTTCATTCATCGTACTGTTCCATTTTATATCCTTGTAAACTAATGTTTTGGTTATTATCTAAAAAATTAATTAATTGATTTATATCTTTTTTGCTTGATATAATTAATTGATATGTTACTTTTCGAGGTTTTCCTATATCTCTGTCTCTTGCTGATCTTTCTAAAACATTAGGACCAAAATCTAATCTGTATTTTATTAATTCAAGTAATTGTTTGTCTGTATGTTCTATATAAAAATTACATTTATTTAAATAAAAACAACCTTCTCCATTTATAAAACCAACAATTCAATTATCAATTTCCAAATTACTTGATTTATATAAATCAATTAAATTTTTTTGTTTAATTGATTTTAAAAATTCAGATTTATATAAATTATATTCTTCTAATGTTTCAAATCTTTTGATATCTTTAGTTAAACCATTTTTTAATAAATTATATCTTGCAAGTTGATTACTACCCAATAATGAATATACATCAAAAATATTTTCAATTAAAAATAATAAACCTTGTTTATCATTTACTGCTAAACGACAATCAGGTTTATCTTTATATTGATAAATTACCCCTACATTAAGTTTTTCATAAATATTTTTTATTAATGGAGCATCTCTGCTGTGTAACGAGATATGGTAAGCATGGCCTACACCATAATGACTAACCTCACCCGATTTTAACACTCTTTTTTTAATATAAACTTGAAAATTTCCTTCCGCGTCGTTGAACCCCATGAATCATTGTATCCAATTTTTATCTATATTTTTTAACATGTCACTTCTCATGTCCTATCTATAACATATAAAAATATAAATTAGCAGAAGATTATTTACAAATTTATTTAAGTGTAAATAGGTTATTTAGTAAATTATGATTAATATTTAAAGAATTGCTATTTTCTGCTTCCATACGCAAGTCTGCACTCTTTCAAGTTAGGCTATGAATAACTTTTATCATAATTTTATTTATTACTAAACCTGACTATCAAAGTAAAATAAACTATTGATTTTACTCCGTTAACCCGATAGTTTACGGTTAGTTTTATTAAATTTATTTGATTATAAACCCTATCAATTCCATTACAGAATTGCATTTGCTTTTTACGTTGTCCTATTACCTCTAATCGATAGTTTATTTTACAATAAACCCTGCAATTATTTATTAAAAACAATATGCAAATTATAGGCATTACCCTGTTCCCTAATAAAAACAATCTTCCTTAGGTTCCAACTTTACTTTATTAACCATTAGTTCATCTACATTTAATCAGGACGTATCAAATGCCAAATTAATAAAGTTTTATTTACATTGGTTCAATTTCTCTAACCATAGAAGAAGCCAAATATTATTTTAATATTTATCTCTAGAGCTTTATACAAAATAGTTACCCATAATGCATATCTAGATTGGCTAAAGTTAGATGAATAACAGTGTATAATCATACTTTTCCCTCAGGGTACTTTGTAAGTTATACAATTTTTATTAGAATTTATCAGGTCGCACATCCTGTTCGTGACCTAAGCCTTCGTCCCTCAACGTCAGTTTTTACTTAAAAGGTTGCCTTCGCCTTTACCAGTCCTAAAGATATCATCAAATTTCATCTCTCCATCAGTAGTACTCCCCTTCTCACATAAAACTCTAGAAATTCAGTCCCCTCGCAGGCTTGAACTTCCGTCTAGGTACCCTTTAAACCCATTAAAGATGAATAACACTAGTCTATCATGTATTACCGCGACTGCTGGCACATGAATTTGTCAAGACACTTGAATTAGAAAATTGTCATTATCATTATTCTATTCAGAACTTTAATCCTAGGCTTTTGACCTGAGGCTTGGACCCCTTTATATATAATTTCTTACATATAATCTATCCCCCCTCAAACTAGTTTTACTAGAAGGCCATTCTTTCAAATTGCTGGTTCAGCCTTTCGGCTATTGACCAATATCCCTCACTGCTGTACTATCATGCATTGAATTTTGTTCATATCCAATGTGGTCGATCGACCTTTCAGCCTCGACTACGGGATATTAGGCTAGTTGAGCAATTACCTCTCCTACTACCTACCCGAGATACAACTAATATCTTAAAGCAGATTACTCCTTTTGTTATAAGGTATTTTATCCCTCACTTTAAGGTAACCAATTCACCATTTACTCACCTGTACACCACTTTTGTAGTTAACAATTGTTAAATTACAAACGTACGATTAGCATGTGTCAGGCATTTGAATAGCGTTCATTCAGAGCCATCATCAAACTCAACTTAATTTTTATTAAAATGTATAGATTTTTATACTTTTTTATTATATGCTTTTTATGTACAACATACAACACTTATAATTAAAATATTATTATATTTTGTTAATTATTTTATAAATTATAATTAAATATTATTATATTTTATTAATTATTTTATAAATTATAATTAAATATTATTATATTTTATTAATTATATTATAATTTATAATTATTAAAAAAAATTTTTTTTTAAGTCTAATTATTATGTAATTAAAAAAATTTTTTTTATTTTATATATTAAAAACTATTATTATTACTATAATATTTATTAAATAAATATATTATTATATTAAATTATTATTATTTAATTCTTAAATTATGAGATAAAAAAAACCATTTATAAAGAATAAATTTATATTTATGGTTTTAAAAACAATATTTAACTTGGTTATTATTTATTAAAAAAAAACAACAAGATAAAATAAATTAATCACAAGATTAACTTTAAAAATTATAATTTAAATTTATTAAAAATAGTTAAAGGATACCTTCTGCCTAATCTAAGAGTATTATAAGGTAATAATGTTAAATAATATTCAGAGCATATACTAATCGAACAATAAAGTGGCACATTTATACATTTAAGTTTACACCTTTTTTAATTTAAAGAAATCATATATCACATCTATAATTTTTAGATTATTCTTCTTAATTAAATTTTGACAAATTAAATGATTTTTAAAAATAATATAATCATTGTATTATTTAAATTTCAAGATAAATAAATATTATTAGTTAGATTTTAGTCTTCAGAACCAGCGCCTAAAGGCGCTGTATAAATACTATTAAATGAAAAAGCATGCTTTACTCAAATATTCTATATTTGAATCTTTTTCACTAAAATAACAATTATGTTTATACATACTATTTCGGAAACTTAGATCTAAGTTGGCTAATATAAATTTTATATTTTACCTCTTGTTTTTGGGTTACCTTGATTAATGTCTATATCTAAGTTATTTTTAAGATGATTTATAAATATATCTTTATCAGAAACTATAAATATAAAATTAGATAATAAGTTATATGATTTATCAAATTTAAAAATAGTTTTATTTTTATATAAGATTAAAATCTTCTCAACTCATTAGACCTCTTTTAATTATACTTGCAATATTATTTAAATTGTTTTTATTATTTCAATATCTGAGATTTTTTATTAAAGTAATAATAACTTTATAATCATTAAATATTAACTCACCATCAGTAACTTGTTTTATTATTTGTAAAGGATTAGCACATACTTTATCATTTTTAAAGGTCCTCATTATTTAAAGAAAGATTAGATAGGTATTTACCTAAAATATTATATTTTTGTATTATGTTACTATCCATTATGAAAAACAAATTATTAGTTCTTAAATATTTTTCATAATTAGACATGGTAATTATTTGTTCAAATTTAGCAAATACATAAAAAAGTAATCTAGTATTATAACTTATATAATTATAAATTAGAATATCCTTGTTACTTTTTTTATTTTAGAAAAAATTATAAGATGAAAGAAATCTCTATCATCTTTATTTACCAGCCTTATGGCTGGTTTTAATGCATTTATTAAATTACTATTAAATAAGAGTTAACATTTCAACCATCTATGACTAAATTATGCTCAGTATTCTCATTAAATAATTCAGCTTCATCAATATTTTTACTTAAACTTTCTATTAGTATCTTATTATATAAATAAAGATTTTTGTTCCACATTTATATTTTTTTTTATTTTTTCTAAAAATTCCTTATTACTTTGCTTATTTATAAAATCTAAAATATAATTTATATCATCCTTATTACATATATCAAATATACGTAAAAAGTTATCTATATTACCTGACTATAAATCTAAAAGCCCCTTTCTTTTAAAAATTTTATACAATAATCGTTAAATTTATTATTCATTTTTTTAATTTTTTTATATTTATTTAAAATTCTTTATTATCAAATTTCATTTTTTTTTTTATACAATACTAGTTATTAAATATATGTAAAACAAACATGCTTATAATGATACACTAGATAAATATTATAACATATACAGCTTTTAGATTAATATTAAATAAGATTCAATAACAATTGTCATTCTTATTTTATACTCTAAGTAATTATATAGTAATCAACACCATAGCCGTTGATTAATTAAATTTTATTATACCTAGCTAAATAAAAGGAAAAATAAATAAGATTGTAAATACAACGAGGGTATAATAGTATTAATATTCATTATATACCATTCTTACTTCAACACAAATAAATAGTATATATTTCATAATCGTATATATTTTTAATAAAATGTAATATCGTAACTGTATTTTTATTATTCATATTAATTTATTTATTAAGCCACATAAAGTAATAAAAATGCCCGTTGTTTATTATAAAAATTTTAATTTAAATTAACTATTAAATTAAAATAATGACCCTCCGCCCACCTCATATTATTAATATTTTAAATAAAAATATTAATAATATTACTTGTCATACCCTATCCCTTTATTTTTAAATTAATTTCAATCCTAATTAGTTCTCCATATTCATTGAAAAACATATACATTTCAACTCGATAATGAGTATCTGTTTCATAATCGTATAAATTTCCAATAAAATATAATATTATTACTCTATCTTTATTATTCATATTAATTTATTTATTAAGCCACGTATAGTAATAAAAATGCCCGTTAATTTATATAATTTTTATATATTATTTTTAAGTTTGAATTACTTAATTCATTCAAACGCCAGTTTCCTGGTAACTAGAGTACACCTTACCACTATTACAATAATGGAAGAATCATCTACTCGTTGCTCTTTTATAGTATTTAAACTAATTTAGATCCATGATAACCCATTTCTATTTTTTCATACATTATATTATTACCTTACCCAGGTAATTATTCTGGCCATTAATTATACTTTATTAACTAGGTTATAATGTCTTTAGAGTATTCCCGGAATTTGATCCTAATTGACAAAATTCTTATCATTAAAGCGAACAATCCAGTCATTATTTAACGTACTTAAAATACGTATAACGCCTCCTTTCATAGGCTATTGGAGTACACCTTAACAATAGAAATTATACTTGATAGTATTATTTTAAAATTCTATTGTAAATACCATCTACTCTCTGTTCTTTTTCAACTATATTACTATACTTTAACGCTTTATTTAGTTGATTTAGATCCACAATGATCCATTCAATTTTTCAATTTATAATAAACTTTTTACTATACTTGAATTATTAATTCAATCACTAATTATTTATTACATCAGTTAAGTAGTTTATTCTTTAGGATTTTACCAGGAATTTGGTATTTTAAGCCTATTGATTATTAGCTTCAGCAAAAGCGAACCCTAAGATAGCATACGCAAATAATTGTGCTCTTAAGCTAGGGTTTCTGGCAACACCTAATATAAGAGCACCGAAAACCACACCAATACCAACTCCCGCACCAATTAAACCTGTTGTAGCTAAACCTGTTCCTATAATTTTACTTGCTTGTATCATTTATTTTTTTATTTACCAAAACTGTACATAATATTGCTATAATTTTATTTTATTAATCTTATTCACTTATGGTATTTAATTAATAAAAAATAATTTATAAATATACCACACTTTATTTATATATTTTTTTTATATTTAATATAAATTACCTTAAAAAAAATTTTTTTCAATAATGCAAATTTTTATTATAATCAAAGTTAATTAAAAACAAAAAAATTAGCCATTTTTATAATATATGAAATTTTCATTTTTTTTTCAGAACAATTTGATAGATGATTAAATATATACTACTTATCTATATTGTACCTTTTAATAAATAGCATCACTTAGATGTATTTTAACTATTTTTTTAACATCGTTATAGTTTTAAATAAAACAAAATTTAATATTTGATCGGGTTATAAAACTAGGATTACAAGCTACTTAAGTTTTATATACTTGAAATATTAGAATAGCTTGATTTATTACTATTGAATAAATATTTGGTAACTTAACCCCCCCCCCCCCCTTATCTTTGGTTATTAATTTTATTCAATAACTTTTTATAATATTAAACAGGAACATTAGGAGTTAGATAAACCTTATGTACTAATTATCTAGAGCTAAGATACACTTAACATAATAAAATTGATAGGCATAAATAATAAACTAATTGTATTATATCAAGATATATTATTTTAAAATAATACCTATTTTAGTATTATATTATTATATGAAGTGACAAATACTAATTTATTTTTTTTTAGATCATAGTGGTAATTTTATACTGATAAACAATTCTCAAAAATACATATTAGCATTACAAGATTGATAAGCTTTAGGCCGGAAAGTTGCCACCTTACCGAGAATAATTAAGGATTATATGATAACTAGATGCGGTAGATAATACTCTTTACTAAAAGTGTATAAACTTATTACCTATTGTCTAACACTCAGCTTTCTGGTTTATTTACATTTAGATCAGCGCGCGCCGCAGGCGCGCGCTGATCGCCCGGCGCCACTTTGCGGCGCCGGTGATTTTTAAATTTACTTTTATTAATTTATTTTTATTTATACTTAAATTTTCTAAGCTAACTTCATAAAGGCCTACACCAGATATATAGTAAAATATATTTTATTAGTTATGTGAGTACCAAGAGCCAAAGGTAAATGTCCTACATTAAAAGTTTAACATAGAAATAGGCCAGTCATCGCATTGCGATGATACATAAATTATTTTATGTCACTATGAATAAACCTTTGTCAATATATAAAACGGATTCCTAACCGAATACAAGTTAAAAACTTTATTAACTCAAGTTAAACTTTTCAAGGTTTAATTAATACAGATGTTTTTTGCTATTATTAAGCTTATATTTTCAGCTGCGAAGCAGCTGGTATATTTTTAAATACTTATTTTTGGTATAAAATCACGCGCGAAGTGCGTGGTCATAACTACCTAATTGAAATATGGCAACAAGTATTTAAATAATGGAGACAAAGTCTAACGAGTTTTACCTGAAGAAAAATTTTTCATAACGTTATTTAAGGTGACCCTTTGATAAAGGTCACATAAAGAATTTATCCGCTTCCTTCGCCATTTAGACCTGAGGCGCGCGTAGCGCGCCTATGGTCAGCCGCCGAAGGCGGCCTTAATTTTACTTTATCAAATTTTTCATATATTATATTCAAATTTAAATTATGAATTTCTAATTTTAATAAATATATCTTATTTTAAATATATTCTAATTTTTATATATGTTTGATAAATTTGTAGATTGTATATATTACAGATTATAAAGTTATTAAATGAATATATCTTTTTTTGAATCTTGTTATTTATAAAGAATAAAAGTTTAGTCTTTCATAAATAATTATTTTTTATCAATTAATTCTATAAACTTCGTAAACCCGTTATATAAGCTGTCATATTCGTAGATAATTTGGACATAAAAATAATTTTGCTCCATTTTTATTACTATCTTTTTATAAATTTTAAAGTCAGTGATTGAATATTTTTAATTTGCAAATAATAGGAATAAGGTCAATTAATTAATAATAGAGATTAGAAACAACAAAACTAAATAATGATAATTAGTTACCCCCCCCCCCACACACACATCCTATAAATTAAATACAGCTAAAACAGAATTTTACGTTAAATTATTTGCAGCACTACCCATTAAATGCCCACCCGCTTAACGGGTGGGCATAAATCATTTCTTATTTTTATTATATACTTAGTAATAAATTTAAATTTATTTACTATAATTATTATATTCATTTCAAAATGTGCGAATCCAGGTGCATTATCACGTTTAATCTCATATGATATGTTATAAGTTTATTTAAGGTATTAGCCGGGCAGCTACGCGGACGCCTTGTAAGGTTAAACATGCTCTATAACATGATTTCAATATTTTCTACAAAGATATCATTATATGAAAACCATATTAATTAATTGTTCATTCGTAATATAATACTGATTATCAGTATCTAACATATTCCTAAACATTTCCTCCACATAATTATAGCTTTAATTTATTTAATTGTATAACCTCTATTCTAAAGCTAAATTACCTAATTAAATGAATTTAATATTTCGGCGTTAGGATTTGATGAGAACGCTTTATATCCTACTATTTATACTATAGGAATCTTTACATATATTAGATACTAAATCTTTTACAATATTTACACCCTGAAAATACAAAATATTTATTTTTTGATATGATCTCCTTAAAAACACCACTATAATTAAATAAATAATTTAACCATCTTTTATAGCAAATTTTAAACTATACAATTATTCAGAATTATTATAATTTATAACCTTTCCTTAAGGTACAAATCTTTTATTTTTATTTATATAGCCTAAACCTTTAAATTATAAAGTTATTTTTAAAACCCTAAAAAAATTTTTTTTATGCACGCGCATTAATTTATTATGCGTATTATTCAGCTCCTACTCTACGTCCCTATATTAATATTATATTTTTTATTAATTAGTTATCAAGATGTATAGATATTTCAATATTAACTATTTTGCTCTACCGTTGAGTCATGTGACTTTTATTAGCGTTCTGTACTGCGGAATAGCGATGTTGCATCAGTTTAACAACCCAATAATTATTTATTCAAATATATTATATATTTAATTTATTTAAAAAAAAATTAACCAATAAATTAGCGAAGCTACCTCAGTTTTACCATTATATCACAAGCGCGCTTCGATATTTTAAAACTCATAGCTTTTAGTTTATATTAGGAAGCAAAGGAATCGAACCTTTTCTAGCTTATAGCTATTGAGTTTACAGCTCAACCCGCGGCCATTACGGATGCTTCCTTATAGCAATTTTATTAAAAATATATTGAAAATTATAAAAAACCTTATTTTATTACTTATAAATTTAAATACTTCAATTTTTTTTTTAATACCCCCCCCCCCCCAGAGCTTAACTTTGCTACAGTATGAAATCGCAAGAGCTAAAAAAACATTAAATTATTAATTAGATATTTTAAATCCATTACTTAATGGTAAACAAATATTAGAAATAATTATATTTAATTATTTAACCTTTTTATTAACAAAGGTAATACCTATTTAAATTTTATTGTTTTATTAAATTATTTTATTATATATTATCAACCGAAAAGTATTTCATTAATAATTTTTTAAATTACCTTTTAATTTTCTAGACAAAGGCAATACTTATTTTAAATATAATAATCTAAATTAAAATTTTTATTGTATTTAGCCGGGAGAGAAACTCGAATTCTCATTATTAATGTATGAAATTAATGTTCTAACCTTTGAACTATCCAGGCAAAAGTTATATTAAAAAAAAATTTTTTTTATGGGAGGATACCCTGATTTGAACAGGGAACATACTATGCCACATACAGTCGTTCTACCTATTGAACTATATCCTCCTTTTTATATATTTTACTATATAATTACAATATATTATTAAATTTTTAATTTTTATCTATTTATCGCGCAAAGCACAAAAGTATTTACAATTAATTAAATAAAAAGAAATATACTATAATTATTAAGTTATTTCAGATATTTATTTTACTTTAACATAGATGATCTTTAAATTTTATTTTATAATTATTATTATAATTTTATTATTTAATTTAATTATACTTTAGACATAACACATATTTAAATTTTGAAGTCTTAATCTATGATATTAATAATTTTAAATATATTAAAAGATCAAAGATAAAACCTTAAGGTTAGGCCGCTAGCCTTCTCAAATAGTATTTAGATCTTGTAATCACGTATTTCAAATTTATAAATTTTATAGAAAAAAAGCCAGATTAAAAAAGTTAGATAAAAACCATAAAATTATTATTTTGTATTAAATCTAACTACATTATTAATTATATTTTTTATTGTTAATATTAATTTTACTTAATTTTTATTATATTCTAATATTTTTAATTTATAATATAAATAAATTTATTTATAAGTAATGTTTTTTAGTAATATAAAACCCTACCAAGATTAAGCGTGATGCGGCTCCACACGGGTGACCTACCCTAGATTCATTTTAGGGCTATCTAGTTAAACAGGCTGAGGGTTTACCCCCCCCCACCTCTTAATCACTGAAATGCTCATAGGAAAGTGATTTCCTACTAAAAATAACCATTCATTTGTTTGAATGACCGTTAAATTATTCATGATTTTATTATTATACCTTTAAAAATAAATAGGTTTATTCGTTTTTAAACATGAATCATTTGACGATATTTTTAGACCGCTTATTGTACATTAGTTATTTAGTTTAATGACATTCATTTTAAACTTATCTAGGTAGTATTCTCGCCAATTTTTTTGGACCAATCATTTGGTATATGATTTATTCATTGCCTCATTTAACTCTTGATAAAATGATTATTAAGTAGCCATCGCGCCTTAGGTGCGATGGTTAGGAATAAAAGTAGGTCCCTCGGTCACGGTGTCACACTATTGATTCCACAGCTAGTACCCCTTACTCATATAAATCTTAACACGATAGGCCCTCCTACCCTGCTAAGAGGTTTTGCTAAACGCTGAAAAGTATGTGGTACAAAAGTGTGTTATGGGGGGGTCCTACCGATTTTCTTAATTAAAAACCAGCCTATATTTAAGCTTATTTTGTAAATTTACCTTATCCTATTTATTACCTTATACATTGTAACATTTAAGGTGTGCTTAATTAAATTACTGAATTTTATATTACCAATTACCTAAACATCCGCGTAATTTTATTTTACGCGGATGTCATCGCGCCCGCATTGCGGCCCTCTAATTAAATTTTTATAAAATTAGAATTTATACCTCGTTATACATTTTTTTAATCTATATTTTTAATTTTAGTTCCTACCTTCCCCCCCCATCTTTTTATAAAAACAAAATATTTTAAAGATTATTAGTATATAAAGCTACTTTTATCTACCTCCCCTTAAAATAATTTTGTTTTTTTTTATAAATCTTTTTATGTAAACCAATCGTAAAACTAAAGTTATAATTTTATATTGTTTTATTAGGCGTACGATTATCTTTTTGAATTAAAAGTAAAAAGCACCCTTCTGCATCCGTGAAACCTGAAACAAACTCTGGTTGTAATGGTAAGTCATCGGAAGATTTTTAGTAGAAACAATAATTTTTACAAAAAGTTTATTATTAATAAAATGTTTTTGATTTAATTTACCTATTAATAAAAATAACATAAATTGTTCAGAATCAACACTATAAATTAAAGTTGAAATAAAATAATGTAAACCGTATAATATAATAGTGGGATAAAATACCTAATACAACAATTATATCAAATTATAATAATAATATAGTATATTCTCTTTTATTTAAATCAGTAAAACTCTTTAAAAGTAAATAAATTACACTTAAAGCAACACGATTATATAAATAAATAGTAAAAACTGCTGAAAGGATAATTGAAGAAGATCCCTATGCTACCATTATAGGCATTATTTTGAATGCTCCATACAATGTCATGAATTCACCAACAAAATTTATAGTAAGCGGAGTACCCTTTCCAAGAATAAATTAAATAACAATTGAAAATACAACATATTATTTTCTAAAAAAAAAATAATAATAATAAGTTTAGAGAAAACTACAGCAAAGGTAGAAAGTTGTAAAAAAGTTTAAAAAACTTAAAAAGGCCAAATAAAACATAAAATTTGTTTATAGAACACATCTAATTATTTAATTTTTAAATTAACTTTTAGATGATTTTTTTTATCACGGCCTACGGATGAGAAGTATTATTAGCAAAATTAAAACCTTCGGAATCGTCACCTACTTCAGAATTTATATCAACAGTAGCATCTATTATTATTCATATCAGCTTTTATTTCCATTGTTTTTTCTAACCCTTCTGGAGTTAAATGCCCTTTGATTTTATTATTTATGCAACTTGATATCAAGAATAAAAATCTAAAGATTTTATTCCAAAAATAGGGTATTTTTTTAAGAAATTATTTTTTCATTAATATCTGATCTATTAGAGACTTCATATATTACTGCATTAGAAAAATGTTTAACAACCATACCACAATTAAAAAAGTTAATAAAACTTTCTAATAAAACTTTATCTCGTACATGTTGATTAATTTTAAATATCAACATTGTTTTAAATTTAGTTTGACTAGAATTTTTAAAAATATTAACCATAAAACAACCTTCTCCAAAAGTAAATCCTGCAAATCATTCTGGTGTTATTTTTTTTTAAGTAACCAATGGTCTTTTAATTGCAATTATATGTGGAAATGTTTTAATTAACTCATCCGATAACCCTTTATTTATTGTAGCTTTTATAGACAAAAGCTTATCTCATCATGTATCAATTAAATGATCACCTCTAGTAATTAACTCAAAAGTCTTTTTAAAAACAATATAATCGGAATATTTTTGACTTATTAAAGGATACATATCAAAATGATTAATTACTAATTTTTATTCATCAAGTGAATTAATACGATAAGTTGCTACATTTAATCTAGTAGTAAATCCTACTTTTTTTAATAAATTCGTATTTTTTTAACTGGTTAATCTTTTATATGTAATCCTATCTTAAAAACTAAGGTTATAATTATATCTTGTTTTATTTGGTCTACGATTATCTTTTTGAATTAAAAGTAGAAAACATCCTGGTTTTAATAAGCCATCGGAGGATTTTTCAAATGTAGAAACAGGATAATTATTTTTTAATATTTTTCCTCGTTGATCTTTGTTTATATTTTGATGTAATTAATAAAAGTTATATAAGGTGTTCAGCATCAAAACTATAAATTAAAGTTGAGACAGAATAATGTAAACCATCTAATATTAAGGCTGGATAAATTCCTAATATAACAATAAAGCCTACAAGAGTTAATAAAATAGTATATTCTCTTTTATTCAGATCAGTAAACCCTGTTAAATGCAGAGAATAAGTCCCCCCAAAAGCAACACGATTATAAAGATAAATTGTAAATGCTGCTGATAGAATAATCGAAGAACATGATAAAGCTCCCATTATAGGCATTCTTTCGAATGCTCCATACAATGACATGAATTCTCCTATAAAATTAATAGTAAGCGGTGTTCCCATGTTTGAAAGGCATAAAACGAAGAACAAAATAGAAAAGATTGGTAATAATTGAGTAATTCCCCTATATAAAGAAATTAAACGAGTGTGATAACGATCATACAATACACCTCCGACGCAAATAAATAGACCAGTTGATGCGAATGCGTGAGCTAAACCTAAAGTGATAGCACCTTCTATTCCTATTACAGAATTACTAAAAGAACCTAAAATATAAACCGCAGCATGGGCTACAGACGAATAAGCAACTATTTCTTTTAAATCTATAGTTCTAACTGTATTTATTGAAGCGTAAATTATAGTAATTACACAAAAGACATATACAAGTGGTGTATAGATTAATGA
Organism: Arthrobotrys conoides; assembly: GCA_036971725.1. NCBI lineage: Eukaryota > Fungi > Ascomycota > Orbiliomycetes > Orbiliales > Orbiliaceae > Arthrobotrys > Arthrobotrys conoides. The sequence goes on along the minus strand of JAVHJM010000016.1, from coordinate 5,636 downwards.
AGCTTTAGATAATATTGGTAATATTAATCTATAAATACCGTATAGACTTAGTTTAAGTACAATAGCTGCCAAGATTACACTACCTCCTAAAGGAGACTCGACATGAGCTTTAAGTAGTCAAAGATTAAGAAAGATAAACGGCGTCTTTACTGCGAAAGCAATAAAGATTCCTATAAATAAAATTTTTTGAACATCAAATTCAAAAAGAGTTTTAAATAAACCATCAAAATCTGTTGTACCCATTAAAGAAGACATAGTTAATATAGCTAACAGTAAAAATAAAGATCCTAATACGTAATTCAAATTTTTAATCTTATATTTAAGAATTTAGTAAAATTGAAATATCTTTAATTTTGGATTACTTTATTTATTATAACCTACAATTAATTTATATTTTTATAATAATTATTTATGATATCTTGAAAAATTCATTTTTGATTTTTTAAGACGAATTTTTTCCAATCCATTTTTTGTTAAATGAGATTTATTTTTTATTAATTCTACAACTTTTTTGAAATCTGAAAAATCTAGTGCTTTTACACCTTGAATAGGATATTTTTCGAAGAAAGGAAGAATCTTATCAGTAATATCATTAAATTTGGTTACTACAAAATAAACCGCTGATTTTTCTAAATTCAATTCAATCCTTCCGCATCCAAAATTATTAATTAAACTTTTATGAAATATTTGTCTCTACTATGTTGAGCTATATGAAATTTTAACATTACGGCTTCACCTAATTTAGTTGTAGAAGAATTATAAATAGAAACAAAAAAAAAACAGCCCTCACCGCTGGCAAAACCTGCTAATCAATTTAAATTATTCACATCAACTTCGCTGATCTCGAAATTGGTATTTGGGAAAGCTATTTTTAATTCTTCCGTGATACTTAAATTTATAAAAGCTCGTATATTAAGAATTTTTTAAACCCATCATCTGTTAAATGATCTTTATTATTAAACAAATTTAACGCTTGTTTGAAAAGTTGATAATTAGATCATTTTTGAGTAATTAAAGGATATTTATCAAAATGGGAAATTATTGTTGTTAAATATTTAATAGATTTAACATAATATTGCATAGTAGTATCACCATGTTTGCTAATATTACCTACTCCAAAATAACTTTGAGATAATAATTCTAAATCTTTATTTAAATTTATTTTGAATATTAATTGAACTTGATAACCTGTTTTATATTTATTATTTTTAGATATACCTAAGATAAAATAACCTTCACCATCTATAAATCCTGAAATATATCAAGGATCTAACTTTTAATTAATTGATTAGGTTTTTATATTATTAAGTTTATTTTCTTGATAAATTATGGTTAATTGTTGTTGAAAAGTACTCGTTTATGTTGTAGGTTATAAAAAAATAACATTTTTTCTTCCAAAAACCGGTTTTCCGGCGACTAGAGAACCTCTTATATTTTTATAAAATAAAAAAATCATATTCTCGTTGCTCTTTTACAGAACTTTCTCTATTTTTATCATAATTTTATTTAAAAGGGTTAGTTGATTTTTTGTAATAATATCTACCTTTAAAAGGTGTTTGTATATTATGAGAGAATACATTCGTATACTACCTGAAGGTACATTTAAGGCTTTTGCTGTATCACTCATTGAAGGATAAACAGTTTTACTTACTTTTTTCTATAGGTACACTTGGACTACTAGCTCCTTTTGCTTTTTGATATCCTAAGCCTTTTTCTCCATGTTTATTCCCTATCATACTATTACTAACTTTTTTATAGCATCTTCAGTATGCTTGTACCCTAAAAGAGAACCAGCTGTTTTTAATATATTATACTCAGGTTTAAATAGGTCCATATAGTATTGCTCTCTCTCAGTACATTTGCTAGCCTCACAGTATTCGAGAATTTCCGGGTAAACCCGGCATATCCATACTTTAACAATGCACTATTAATAACATTTTTATATTTCATCAAATACTTGATATTATAATTCTTATAAAGTCTAGTCGTCAGGTTGATAAAACTTCCAATATAACTTTTTCCAGTTTTTTGTTTTTCCATTGGTAAACTCCTGATTTTGAAATATTTTCCTTAAGGATACTCAGTTTTTCTTCATCAGGATTATTATAAACCGTAATTGGTACTGCGGTTAACATAAAACAAATTGAGTCCGTAGACTTTGAAAACCAAAAACATAAAAATGCATAAATAATAACTTTAAATTAACACCTCGCGAGGGATATGAATAAAAAATTAAGTCTGATTTAGATCCACGATAACCCATTTTATCTTTAGTGATGTTATTATACCCTTGGTAATTAACAAGGCCAATTGTAAAGTTTCCTTTATAATTTTAATTACTAAAGCTTTAGGGTTTGCCCGGAATTTGATTCTTTTTACACTATTAAATAATGTATATAAGAATAAATAAAAACTTGCTCTTACTCTTTCATTAGATCCAAATAATCCTATTAGTATAAACAGAGGCAAGGTGGTTAAATTAATCATATTATTAAACAAACTTAAGATTTTAAGTTTTACTTAATCTACCTTTATTCATTCCTATTTCTATTTTTCGTATTTTTCTAAACCTTAAGAGGTCAATTGAGCCTTATCTTTTATTAATTCAGCTGTTAGTTTAAAATCTTCAAAATCTTTAACTTTTTCTCCAATAATTTTATATTTATCAAAAAACGGTATAATTTTATTTAAAATATCAGAAAATCGTGTAACAATATATATTATTGCATCTTCAGAAAGTTTATTAGTAGACTCACACCCTAAATATTTCCAAAACTCTTAATTAATTAAAAATCTCAATAATGTTGAGGCAAATTAAATTTTAATTTAACTGATTCTCCTAAGTTTGTTTGACTTTTATATATTAATTAAAAAAAAAACAACCTTCACCGTTTGCAAACCCAGCTAATCAATTAAGATCTTTAATTTCTTTATTTGTTACTAATGGTCTTTCAATAGGTTTAGTTTCAGCAAAGGCTTATTTTAATTTATTCGATAAACCTAAATTTAAAGATGATTTTATACACACAATCTTTTTTTAACCTTGAATTAAATGTTCTTTACGATTAATTAAATCAACAACTTTTTTAATAAAGTCAGCCCTTTTTTGAGTTATTAAAGGATATTTTACAAAATGCGGAATTATTATATTAATTAATTTATTTATTGATACAACACGGTAATGTATGGTGTTTTATCTGCTTTTATTAATGTTTCTATACCACCAAAATATTGTTTAATAAGTTCTAAAATTGCAATATCTTTTTGATGAAGACAAATTGAGAATATTGCTTCTACTCTTCATCCTATTTTAGTTTCAGAATTTTTTAGAACCCTAACCATAAATGATCCCTCACCATCGACAAAACCAGTAATAAAATAGGGATTTAAACAAGAATGTGTTGATTGGATAGATGAAGTAAAATTAGAATAAAATCTTAATTTATTTAAGTTAGAAAGGAATTTAATTTTATTATTTCTTTCGAAATAATTTAGAGGCCTTTTTAATTGTAATTTAATAATACTACAATCATTATTATAATCTCGTTGTTCTTTTACAGATTTAAATTCTAATTTAGATACGCGATTACCCATTACAGTTTCCTTTATATTATGACTTGTTACCATACTTGAATAATTAATTCATCCTGTTACAATTTTTCAATTTAACTCTGGTATCAGAAGCTTTAGGGCATTCCCGTAGTTTAATAATAATTCCCTCTCATATGATTTCCCGGACCACTCAACAGGAAGAATACTTTCAAAAAATATATAAAATAAAAATACATCTAATAATAAAAAAACAGCTAATAATAATGTTTCTAATAATAATATTATTATTGCATAAGCTCTTACAGTTACTTTTATTGAATTTCAATTAGATAATAATGCTATTGGTGTAATTATTGTTGTGACTAGTACAAAATATATTGAGATTCCATCTAACCCGGAATAAAAATCGCAAAATTTAACTTTGTCAAAATCTTGTAAAAATTGAAAATGATTATGACTAAAATCATAAAAAATTAAAATTATTAAAGAAATTATAACATTTATTACAGATGTTGTTAATGCTATTATTTTTATTTCCATATAATCATTCAAAAAAATTTTTGAAATGCAGCTGTAGATAGGCAAATTGCTCCCGACAAAGGCACAAGAAGTAAAAGTAAAGTTAAAATTAATTTTTATTTAGTATTAAAAGATTTACGAATCTACCGGAATAATCCTGCAGTATATTGTAACACACATTCAGAAGAATAAGTTATTCAATTATATGAAAAAACGACTAGCCTAATACGGCTCCGTTGCAAAGGGCCTTTGAAAAAGGCCCCCCCCCTCGCTTTATTCTAATTGTAAAGACCAATGAATATTATTATATTCGCTACATTTAATATTTGCAAATAAAATTAAAACGGAGAAATTATATATTTAATGTAAATTATTTTACAGAAAAAATAATATAAATTATTATGTTTTATAACAAAGAAATCCCAATAAAAAACTTAAGTAGTAACTCACCAGATCATAATAAATAGTAAGAGCAGCAACCAAGGCTGAATTAGAATAAAAATATTTTACACATGCTATGCACGCATATATATAAAAGTTAATATTTTAATTGGTATTATAATATTAAGGAAAATAGTTAAATTATATTTAAATATGTTCTAGTTATTAATGTCCTAACAATATGAGGTAGTACAAATTTTGAAAATGTGTAAATTAATATTAATAAAATAAGAAATACATAAGTTACTTGGTTAATAAAATAAAATGGAACTAATTGTGGAATAAAATCTTAAATTATTCAACTTGACAGTTAAATATATTTACCTATCTTACCACACTATATAGTTAATTTAATTTGTTGTTGAATTTAAACATTATCCATATATTTTTCTATTAAATTACATATTTTATATCAAAATTTTACATTTAATGGTCATATAATAAATAAACCAAATGGTAATAAAATAAAAATTATATTTTGTATAATAATAACAAATAAAAAGAAAATAATAAGTATTATTAATTTTAATAATTTATTATATAATTATGTATTAATTCTTTATTTAATCTATTTATCATTAAGAGCCAAGGTAACAAAACTAAAAAAAAAATTAGAAATTATCAAAAGTTAAATTTCCATTTCATACCCTACTTGTCTTAATATATTCGATCTAATAAAAAAGATAAACACCATAAAAATATAAAAACCAAAGGCTATTTCACATTAATTTTATAAATATGTAAATTAATATTATTAATATAATTAATACAAAGGTTATTTCAACATAAAAATTAAATTGTAACATTTATAATCTTTAAAACTTGACAGTTAAATATATTTACCTATCTTACCGCAATATGCAGTTAATTTGTTATCAGAGCAATAACGACCTACCCCTTCCCCCCCCCGTTATTTTGATTTATCATTTTAATAATAAATCTTCTTTAATCATAAGAAAATTTTGGTGAAATCAAATAAATGTAAAATAATAATTATAATAACGCCAAATAAACAATATTAGTATCCTAATAAGTCATTTTTAAATAAAAATTTTACGAATCTACCGAATAATCCTACAGTATATTTTACACATTAATAATAGATCATTCAATTATATAAAAAA